>MNCI01007803.1:2729-31073 GCA_015680685.1 Gnetum montanum
ACCAGGACCTCCCTAGGATCAATTTGAAGCCAGGCATCTCCTCGACGATTAAGAATGTGGCATCCATTGGGAATTGCTTCCCTGCCACAAACTCGATACGCACCATCCCCTTGACTTGAACCCTTGCTCCATTGAACGACTTCACGCATGTTGTCGTCGTGAGAATGATCTGGTCGACTAGACCCAACCTATCCATGATAGGATAAGGAATGACATTTGCAGCGGCGCCGTCGTCCACATGTATTCTCCGAATCAGGTACTGACTGACCCGAATTATGATAAACATGGGTTCAGTGGTCACCTGACCTTTCTCAGGATCATCTTTGATGGACTTGTCATGAAAGGTCAGTGAGGTGAGCTTGGGTTGCTCAGCTTCGGAAGGAAACTTGATCACGTGGATCGCTTCCTCCTCCGCTGGCAAACTTTCATCCACAGGTTTGGATGTCAGCATCTGGACCATAGCCTCACGGTGTTCTCGAGATGTCATAAGCAGGTCATAAAGGCTCAAGGTTGTGTTTTTTTGTTTGAGAGCCTATTTGACTTGCGTAAATGCATCGAGGAGGTCCTTCTCTCGGCTAGGTTGTTTGTCTCCCTTGTCCTCTTCCATCCGGCCCAAGAAACGGATTTCTCGAGGTAGGATAGTGTCGGTCAAAGGGTTGTTCTTTTTCTTGCCAAGAGAAGGTGGCTGCGTTTCTGCACCTTTATCCTGTTTCTGAGGCAGAGATGAAGGCGCAGAGGCCAGGGGCCTAGGCTTAGGGAAGCCAAGCATAGAATGGTCTTTCGTTGCGTTAACAGGTATGTCCTCTCCCTTTCGCTTAGGAGGCGATGGTTGGCTGTTCTGGTTAGAGGTTTGCCCCTGCGTGAGAGGAGCAGCCTGTGGTTTTGGCACCCTGATAATGAAGGGTGCCCTAGGCTTGGGCGCGGACGAAGCCATGGCTTGTCTGTTGCTGCGTGACTGAGAGTGTATCTGAGAAGGTGCCCGTATAATGAAGGGCGGCCTGGAGACATCACTGGCTGTCGATGAGATGGTTGCCCCCCTTTGTGAGCTGGCAGGCACACGCAAAAAAAAAGGCTATTTTGGCGGTCCCCTCCTCTCATTGTCCATACTCACCACATTGATTGTATAAGAAGTGTCGTTTGCGTTCAATGGGTCCTTATATACGTGCAATGTTTGGTTTTCTAGACGTGTCGGGTTACTGCTGTCTAACTTGAGTAAACCATCATCCAGCATATGTTGAATGTCATCTTTCAACACCCAGCAATAATCCATATCGTGACCACACAGCTAGTGGTAGTCACAGAAATAGTCCAGCCTGAAGGATCTCGGAACTGGTGGTTCGTTAGGTAAGGCTAAAGAAGGGTTCTTTAGTAGTTCACAATGACGTCTATGACGCTTCAGAGCTTCCTCGAACACCTTCTTAGGTTGAATGTGCCCTGCCCCTAACAGTTGTTTCAATAGTTCTGAATGCTTTACAGGTAGGGCCGTGTACTTTGAGCGATCTTTACGCTCAAAGTTTGGTTTTGGCTGGGGGGCCTTTTCAGGAGCTGCTGTGTCTTGGCTGGTTCTTGCACCGGCCGTAGCCTCAGGAGGTGCCGTAGGTGCCTTCTTGTTCTTGTTCTTTGCACCCTCAGTCAGCGCAGCTACTGTTGTTGTTGTCGCCTTACCTTTGTCTTTGCCCTTGTTGTGAACGTTCCTGTAGGCGACATACGCCAGGTCTTTGCCAGCCTCCGCAGCATCTTGGATGCTTCTAACTTGAGCAAAGGCCTGATGTAAAGAGTTGGGGGAAAGATAATACAACTTTGACTTAATGAATTCATTGACTGCTCCTTTGAATATAGCCAGTAGATGTGAATTCGCGATTGGCTTACGGATTTCATTCAAGGTAGCATTCCAACGCTGTATGAACCTCTGGACTAGTTCGAGCGGGTCTTGTTTCACTTCCATGAGCTGATCCAACGTGACTTTCGGCTATAAGTTGTATTTAAAGCACGTCACGAATTGTGTCAGCAGCTCTTCGAAAGTTGAGATGGAAGAGCGTGGGAGGGCTCGGTACCAATCCAAAGCTTTCCCTATCAAAGACATAGCAAAGACTCGAATAATCGTGTGTGGCTACTGTTGTAACAACAAGGATTCAGATCTAAAGGTGACCAAGTGAGCGTTGGGATCCCCCTCCCCATTATACTTGGTAAAATGAGGCAAGGACATCCTTGTTGGCAACAACAACATAGGGACCGCTGAGATGATAGGATCATCTTGGTAAAAATCCATGATCTGTACCGTGTCTGACCCAGCAGCCTTAAGACGCCTAACCTCCTCGGTGAGGGTTTGAATCAGTAGAAAGGCTTGATCTAGACCCGTTGCTGGAGGTGCCTGTGTAGGAGGAGCAGGGAGCTGACCTGGAAAAGCTATGCCAGGTAGTGGAAACGGTGGGCTGGTTTGGCCGGTAGATGGTGGGGCGGCGATCCCTACAGGCAGGGGGGCCTGTGAAGACCACCACCCACCAATTTGGGAAGAGAGTTTAGTCGTCATCTGCTGCGTGGGATAAGAATGAGGATATTACGGAACCATTGGTGGAATATGTGTTGCGGGTGTCACCGAGGGTTGCACACCATATACCGCGGACTGGTTGTGTTGTGTCGCGGGGTAAGTCCACTGACTCATGGCAGGCTGGTGGACAGGTATCTGTGGCTGCATAACGGTGGCGATCTATCGGGTGGGAGGGGGCAGCAGCGACAAAGTTTGGATCGGACGAGTTGTGGACATGGTTTGGGGTTGGATTTGCAGGATGAAATGGGGCGCGGTGGTCGCTGGAACCACCGACGGGATGCTAAGTAGACGCGGCGATGAAACCGCCCCCATGTTGTTGTGAGGTATTTACATTTGCAGCCCGGATGGCTATGCAGTGGCTTGTGGAATGATAGGGAAATGCATCTGTGTGGTCATGGCTGGGTCAAGAGGAGCGGCCTCTCCGTTGAAAGGAAACAGGGGATTTACGTACGTGTGGGGGCTCAGAGTATGGAACGAATGTTCTGACTGGGCTGCCAATTCATCCTCTTCCTCCTCCCCATTCTGGGGCTCCAGCGTAGCCCGTGAAACTTGGCCCTTGGCCATGACCAACTGTGTTATAATTTCATGTTGATGTTCGGTCAAAGGGATAATGTCATAGGCTGTTGGAGTGAAATCGTGACCTCCTCGATGGATCATTTCAAAGTTTCTTTTTGCTTCGATCTCGGCTCGGCTAAGGACAAGCTTTGCCTAGATCTTAACGCAGATGAAGTTGTATTCTTCGGGGGTCACGACCGTGAAAACAAGGTCTTTGCCCTGCAGTCTCAATAACCTATGCGATGGTCCCTACGGTCCCGCTGCATCAAAAGCTGGTCTGGTGACAGCGATAGGGTTCACAGATGTGGTACCCACATCAGCGGTGACCATGGCAGTTATGGTTGTGTATACAGAATCCATTGATCAAGTGGATTAGTTGTGACAAATGACTAGATCTAATAAGCGGCTGACAAAAAGATCGCAAATAGGCTTTCTACCCTATAGGATTCCAGAGGAATCGTTCCTGTGATCGATCTACATCACGCGATTTGCAGTAAACTTTCCTAGAGGTATTACGTTTACGGTTTTGGGTATAAATCGCTAACAGGACTACCTGAAAAAATACGGATCAGAGCCTAGGGCCTCCTTCTAGCGCCAGAAAATTGTAACGATGGAAAATGTCGGCAGCTGGAAAATACCAAACAAAATCCCGTGTACACAGTTTTAACCACAGATCTGCGCGAGGGCTATGCTAGAAAAATGAATCCGGGGTGCCTTGAACGGTCTTGTCGATCAGACAGGGACTTACTAATTAGTAAACCGATGAAGATTACGAATATTTCGTGGAACGATATGATTCGGCGAGTCGCGAAATAAGAGAAAAGCGATGTAGATGAATGGTAACGATGATGATAGCATCAACACGACAACAGGAATCAGACATGAGAGAAACGTATGATTGCAAGATCTATAGTTTGACCTGGGAAAATAAGTATTTTGTATATTCAAGTTACACTGGGGAGACCCCGATTGTTTTGTATAAAGCAAACACAAAGCAACAACAAACAAGCAAACTGTCTGAGCAGAAGTGCAGAATAGAATCTGATCTACCTTGTAGGCCGGAGAAGGGATGCAAGGAAGGTCAAGTTCTGATGTCTATTGATCAACTACTTCTGATCAATAGAAACTCACAAACCACACCAGATGATCTTTGGATCTCTGATCTGCTCCTTTTGCCTTAGGTAGTCTTTGCTCGGAACTGCCGATAATCGCCAATGGAGAAAGTTGTGTCTTCACCAAAGGGGAATCGCTCTTACTGCCAATGCTCAAGCCAAGTGTCTCTTGTCTCTGTCTCTCTGTTATTGTCCTTTGTTGTCATCGTACTCTTTTCTTCGCCAAATAGGATATTTATAGGTTTGATGATATATGGAGAAGGCACAGCTGTGATGACACATGTTTCAAAATTTTCGGAAGATCGCTAACTTGACCATCCTTGTGTTGAAATTCGTATCTACACACAATACGTGCATCTGCGTATTGTGCATATGAGTGACAAATGTGAGGCGGGCATGTCTCCGATTTTGGGCTACGTTACGCTTGTACGCATTGCGTCGCGTACAAGAGCGTAATAAAGCATGAAGACAATAGATTCAAGCTGGTTTACGCTCGTTTACGCCACCGTGCGTAGTGAAGCGTAAGCAATGATTATTTTGACGATGACTTACGCTGACACATGCAGTGTTGCGTAAAGGGCATAAGGCGACCATTATGTAAAAAAAGAAAAGCGCCAATCCACTGTGTGTCGTTGATCTCTCTTTGACTTTTTCGACGCTCATTATGCTACCGTGCGTACTGAGCGTAAACTCGGCCTTGAACAAAAGACTTAGCCAAAATACATGAGAAGTCGCATATTACGCTGTTTAGGCCTTAGTCTTTGCCAAATCTGCTAAAGTAAGCTGCCTTCTAATGTCAGACTACGTTTCACTGAGCGTCATTACGCTACACTGCATGCTATAGCGTAAATATGGAAACATAGTGAGATAAGAAATCTGCGAAGGGAAACCAAAGTCTTGATGCCGTGCGCCTCCTTGCATCACCCTGTCTTGTTCTTCTTTCTGGAATTCTGTCATGTACTTTTGCCCGAATCACGAATCTTTGCCTGAGGCCGACTCGCAATTTCCATGGTGTTTCACTATTCACCTTTGTAACTTAACACAGGGAGATTGATCAATTGATCATTAGTTAGAAGAGGTTCACAATCTAGAAAAGAGAGTTTTGAATGAGGTATAAGTTGTTCCTCAATAACATTTAAAGAGGATACAAGAGAAGATGAATTTGACACTATGTCAAGGAAAGTAGGATCTAGAGTTTTATGTACCTCACCTATAGGATTACTCAAGATTAGAGGTTGGAGTAGAAACTCTATGTAGGAAACCATGTTTACTTGGACTAGAATTAGAGGGCCATATTTTCTATCTAGAGGAGAAAACATAAAAATAAGAAAGCAACATCAAAAGTAAAACAAACATCAAAAGTTCAAGGGGGTGCATCATTTTTACAATATAAAAATGACAAGAAGGAGAAGAGTTACATACAAAAATTTCATTTGCATCAAGTTCTTTTGAAAATTAACACATGAGAACTTAAAAGTAATAGTGAATCAAAACTCCTAGAAAATGACATGGCAAGTGGTACTAAGAGTGGTAGACAAGGGACTCAAGGTGGCTCTAGCAATAGTAGGAAATTGTCTCATCCTACTCATTTCCTCCTAGAGCTCAGAAGTAAGTTAACCAAACTCTCATTAGAAATTTTTATCTAGTTTTATTATTGTTATTGTAGCATTTTTGTAATGTACATAATAGAATGTGATAAGATTCTAAAAGACTTAGGTAGGTATTGCAACATAGAGCTTGAACTTAACATTGTTTAGTAGTTTAGAGTAGATTGAAGTAAGAAGTTTAACATTTTAGTTCAATTTTATCACGGAAATTGAAAACCCCTGCATGTTGCTTAGGTTTCTAAATTTTTTAGGCATTTTCTTAGATTTGGAACTAAAAATTGAATGTATGCATTGATTTCATAGTTTAACATTTTATTCTACTTGTAAACTAAGGAAGCATCAAAATCTAGATTTTATAATAAAATCTCACAAGATTTGAAGATTTAAAGTCACTGCTATAGTGTTTTCTATAATGACATAACGAGGGCAAAAAATCTTAGAAATTCATATTGTTTTTAGCTAAATCTAGCAAGTGTACTAGATAGAACAAGAAAAATTAGAGAAAATTGATGTTTTCATGAATGAATATATAATTATTTTTACAAAATCATGAGAAAACATGATTTTTAGGGTTTTTTGTCATGAAGAACATGACACAGAATGAACCCAATATGAGGTTTTGACATGGTAGAGGTAGAGAATTTTTGCTAAATGCTAAGTGTTGGTAACATCGTATATCAAAAGTGACTTTTGATGTGAAATGTCAAAAGTTGATCTTAAATGCTATGTTTAAAATATATGATTCCATGCATCAAAAAGAATGATGTAGGACATCAAAGGTAGACATTATTGTCAAACATTTGTTTGAGTCTCACTAGAGGAAGAGTGGATGGATAAATTCTATTTTATAGTTACTCCATCATTTAAGGATCTAGTTTGGACCCTGTTGGAACTCTTGCATGATCATTACATCTATAGCTCAATAATACACCATTAATGTATTGGATGAGCATCCATAAAGCACATTAACTAGCTTCCTCACATACACATACACATAAAAAAACTTCAAGAAAATAAAAGATCATGAATGATTAATCATTAAGCTTTAAAATATGAAAAGTACTAACTAAACATACCAATTTTATCAAACTATGTAAAACAATAGTGGGAAGAAAATAAAATTTGACATGGCATAGAAGATTTCTCTTCTACAAATAATCCATGTCTATCACCTAATAGACCTCTAAGTATATAATGAATGATTTATCATTATGTACTCTTAAAGGGGAAAGATATTTTCTATAGAATTTTAAGTATTTCTTGTTGACCAATAATATTGTGTTAGGCTCATTTGGATAATAGATATATGTCGTGCTGGACTAATGACTAATGTGGAAGATGTATGGTCCTTCTCACTAAAATTGAAATTTATGCAAATGGGCCCAGTATAATGGATTAAAATAGAGGACCTTATCACCATATTTGAAATCAAACTCTCTTGCAAAAACATCATGGAAAGTCTTGGTGTAGAAATTTTCTAATCCATTACACATCATGGAAATTCTAGAATTCTCATCAACAAAATTAAGGTTAATCAACCTCTCTTTGAATGCAAAGGCTACTATCGTATCAAAATTCATAACACAACCTAAGGTTTTCATTTCAAGATCAATGGAAATTTATGAAATCTATCCATAGACTATTTGAAATGCTATGTAATTAATATGAATTTTTCATATTATTCGATAGGTCCAAAGAGCATCATTAAGCTTACTAGCCAAGTATCTTCTATACCTACTAAAAAATTTTCTAAGTATTCTAACAATTTAATGGTTAGTAAATTCCACTTGACCATTGACATGTGAGTAATAAGGGAAAACTAATTTATGATTAACTGCACAAGATTCCAATAAAATCTTGAAGACATTACTAGTAAAGTATGCACCATTATTAGATATCAAGATTCAAGGAATATCATACCTATGAAGCACATTATTTCAAAGGAAGTTTGCTACAAAGAATAGATGAACAATCCTTAATAGTAACAACTTTTATTCACTTTGTACAATATTCTATGCATGCAATGATGTATGCCTTGTCATTGAAGATCATAGAGATGGGGTTAACAAAGTCAATCATCCACATATCAAATGGATCTACTAGTTGGATTCACAACTATGATCCCTCCATACATGAGTACATACCTCCCTTACATTGGCACTTATCAAAACAATGTATAAAGTACAAGGCATCACAAACTATAGTGGGCCAAAAATAGCCCATGAATAGTAGCTTCATTGTGGTCCTCTTTCTAACATAGTATTCAGCACACATACCATGATATGTGTTAGTCAAGATAGCACTTTGGTTCCCTTATAGAACAAACCACCTTATGATTCCATTAGGACATCTCTTTTAAACATGCTCTTTGACAACTAGGTAAGGCTTTACTTAGTCCTTGAATCACTGGATCTTTTATTTCTCCCACCTAGGAGGAATCTTCTAGATCACTACGTAATTAAGAATGTCCATGAACCATGGTCATTCATGTTCTTTTTTAGTTAAAAATAACCTTACAAATATGGTCATCTAGAAATTTCATTGAGAAAGACACATTCTCCTTTGTTAGTAATTCATAATAATAAAAAATGATATGCCACCACATTTTTAACTCCTTTATGATCAATCATGTGGATATCAAACGATTATAAAAGAACCAACAATCTAATCACATAGGGGACAACATTTGGTTTATTTATGAAAAAACAAATGACATTACAATCAATGTGGATGAATATTTTGCATGAAAAAGCATAATGCCTAAATTTTTCTATTGTAGAAACAATGGTTATCATCTCCTTATTGATGATAGTGCAATTTTATTAAAGCTCCATAATGCTTTAACTAACATAGTGGATGTAGTAGGATTTTTTCTTCTCATCAACCTACATTAAAATGAGATCCAATTCAAAGTCAAAAGCATTTATCATTATATAAAAGGGTTGAACCGAGTTAGAACTCTATAATACTCGATTTTGGGTTGGTCTTTCCTTCAAACATTGGAAGGCATTTTCACATTCCTTAATTCATAAGAATAAAATATCTTTCTTTATGAGATAAAATAAAATCCTAACTATTCTAGAATAATCTTTAATAAATCTATGATAATATCCTATATGGTTAATAAAAGATCACATCTCTTTAACTATCATGGAAATTTGCATCATGTTATCAATGTTGGAGATATTTTAAAGACCTACTTTAATCCCCTTCTCAGAAAAGTTATGACCAAGAATAATGCCCTTAGTCACAATCAACTAGCTTTTCTTCTAGCTTATCTTCAAGTTTACCTAGTAGTAGTGGCATAGAATAGATTCAAGTTGATCCTAGTCTTCTTAAAATATTTTTTCATATGTGGAAAATTCATTCATGAAGACTTCTACACTCTTGCCAATGTAATCTTGGAACATAGATATCACCAACCATTAGAATATGGCTAGTGCATTGCATAGTCAAAAGAGCATGTACTTGAAGGTAAAGGTTCCTCAAGGATAAATGAAGGTGCTTTTTGAATGATCCTCTAAAGCAATGCTAATATAATTGTAACTAGATTATTCATTAGGAAAGCTATAGTACTCCTGGCTAGAGATCTTATCTAGTATTTGATCCACAAACAACAAAAAAAAATGATGCTTAAAGGTGACAACATTCAACAATCTATAGTTAACACAAACTCTCTATTCATTACCTTTCTTTAATGAAACTACAATTAGACTGACTCACTTATTATTTGACATAGGTGCTATAAAAATATCTAGTAGAAGATGGACAATTTCATTTTTCATCACATTTTATATATTAGAATTAAATCTTTGTTGAAGTATCTACCAAGGTCGAACACTCATGTATATGTATGCGTGATGTTAACAAATAGAGAAGTTGATCCCTATGAGCTCATCATGGAATCATGCAAAGGCTTTTCTCCGTTTTGCAATTATCTTTTTTTAGCTTGATCCTTTAAATAGTCATCAAAGTGGAATTGATGATGATAGGATGACCATCAATGAAGAACAAGTACTCCAAGTCTTCTAAAAGTGGCTTGAGTTCTATTAGTAGTGTTGGAATATTCTAGTACAAATCAAAAGTACTTTAAAATTTAGGATCATACTATATCACTGTGGTAGTCTCCATACTATATCATTTCCCTCTACAACAAAATCAATAAGGGTTTGGTATTATTTCCTAGTTACATATATGGAAGCAAGATCAACATAATAGATAATAACATAGAATTTAATTTTTCTTAGTTGTAGTTGACTAGGTATCCCAGCTTGCATGGGACCAAGAAGTAGAAGCTATTGTTGTTAATGAGAAGTTTGTAGATTAGATGTCATGTATGAAAAATTGAAAAATAAATATCTCCCTAGAATCCTTGAGAGTAGTGATTATATTCTCATACATCACATCCCAAATATGGTCCACCCAATGGGCCAAGCCTATTAAGGCCTTGTTAATTTTTACTTGGTTTTGCACCAAGATCTCAACATTAATAAGAGGTTCAGCTATATCTTCAATGATTTTAAAATTTTTTCTATGCATGGAATTATGATTATACTTCTTAGATACTACTATTTCCACCATTCACCTTTTATTCTAGTTATGGTGTTAAGGAGTGCTTTGATTTGGGCCATAATTTTTTTGTGTATCTGGATCATTATATACATATCCACTAACTCTCTTATTTCCTACCTTAGGTCTTTTACAATATCCATAAAATATTCTCATTGATTAAAATTATGGTTTAGATAGTTATGAGCTATTTTTAGATACCTCTCCATGGTAATGTCTAGTGATTCATGAGTTTGTTACCTCTATCCAACCATCTCCTTCTAGATCTTTAAAATGAGGACATAGGTTTAAAATTTAGTATATAAAATTTTAATCATATTTTTCAATATTTGAATCAATTTAGATGTTAAGGATTTGTAGCAGGTTTCTACATTCTTGATGATGATTCAAGAAAACAATTGCAACTTCTACCAATTACTAATGATCTCTTGCAGATAGTAAGCATTATCAAATGCCTACATGTGAATTTAGAGACCATAGTTGGTATACCATTTATAATTTGGAACATCAACCATGTTTATTTTTTTAACATAGCTATCATGAACATGCTTCCATGAAATGTAAACAACTTCATTCAACTCATGATAATCACCCTAGTTAAATAAGTAGGTATCATCATCACAGAATGGTTCTAATAAGTGAAGATGCTAGAACTTGGATAGGAAATCATCCTTATGAGTTTTGGATATATTTGAATTAATGGTTCCTAACTATGAACATTCATGGTAGATTGATTCTTTGTCCTTGATGTTTTCTACCTTATCCTGATCCTCAACTAAGTAGTCAAATGAAAAGCTACAAGAGGCCTCTTCTTCCATTATTTAGTATTAGAGCTCTTATCTCTTTTGGGATTTTTATTCATTGCACACTAGCTCTGAAGCCATTTAGAATATGTTAAACTCATGTAGCTCAAGATTGATCAAGCCTCTTTAAGATCTTCTACTGCAACCATAGTCAATTCCTTTGAGAATCATCCATGAACATCACACCACCTCCCTTTCTTGTCTTAATGGTATATCAAGACAACCAATGGTAGGGTCAAATTGTTAGAGTTTTCAAAAATGACAAAATCCCTTTCTCATTTTGATAAATCTCCTAAGATATTTAGTGGCCTTTTACCATTATCATCTATTTCATTCGTGTTCAAAATTTGTACACAACACTAAAGAAACACATACATGATTTGAATAAATTTTAAGATAAAAAAATTTACAAGTATTTCTAGGAAATTCAACAATGCCTTCCCTAGTAATGACTCCAATGATAGGGGTCCTGTTGATTTTGACCAATGGAATTTATCATACAAAATGTAGTGTGATTTTTTCATTAGCATCAAAGATGATGTTGAGTGGATTTCCAAGAATACTAATGTATATAATTGTGTTCGATAAATATAAAACATATTATAATACATATTATACAAGAAAAAGCCCATGTTGCCATGATGGAAGATAGAGAAAATATTTATAATTTTATATTTTATAATTTTTAATGGATTTTATAAATATATGAATAAAATAATAATAAATGCACATGCATTAGAATCCCTCAAGGGGATAGCTACAACAACACATGGAATATAATTAAATTACTCTTAGTCACAATCTCTATGGCCCAACACCATGCTATACAATTATGTACTCCTTGGATAAGAAACAGATTGTCATAGCTTGACTAAAATAACATTAAATAAATACTTTGGTTGTTTTTATGTTTAAGGTATTAATAATGAAATAATGAAAAACTATGAGTGTTATTTACTATGCAAACATTGGACTTCACATTAACCAAATGATTCTAGCCTATGTAAGCTAGGTAGCACTCTAATAGAGTCTATCCACACTTGTCGAAGCAACAACTCAAAAGACACATACATACAATGAAAAATTAACTTACCAAAGGGAAGAAGAGCTCTTTACATAAAATAGATGCCACAAGCTCTAGGTTGAACTAAAGTTATGCAAAAAATGAATAATATGTATAAATGAGCTCATCTCTTGTATTTATAATTTTCATGAAATATTGAATGAGATTCATCAGTGTCTAGGTATCAATAGAGATCCATCAAAGTAACCCAAACTAGTCCTTCTCACACCATGAGAAAAGGTGGGTAAACTAGGCTTGGGAAGTGGTGCATTGGTGTCCATACGCTAATGCTAGGAATGTGATGATGTAGGACAATTAGCACATTCTCCCCAAATTACACTTTGCATCATCAATCCCAAATGAAATCTAGAACTTAAGGGAGCATGCTATAAAGATCATAGAACATCTTAATGAAGCTAGAATCATCCTAAAGAGTTTAGAACATGCATACAATCTCAAAGTATCACAAAAGAGGTAAGGGTACATTCTAGGAGACCAAGAACCTTAATAAATAATACTAGACTATAAACATAGTGTGCATGAAATACCTCTCAAATTTAATCAACATACAAATTATCATTGCATGCCTCATCAAGTGTGTAGAAAGTATAAACTATTGGGTGACTAAATATCTTAACATATAGAACTTGTATAGAATATATGTATGTATAACATGTGCACAATATCCACAAAACAATGAGACATTTAGTGGCTAACAATTAAAAGAGAGTACAATTCCAAAGTATACATGGGACCAATGGACGGAGTCACATATGTTTATATAAAGAGAAAAAATAAGATAGAGCAATTAAAAAAGTAACTTTATCAAGAAAAATACTAATAAGATTAAGATATGATATGGAGAAAGTTAGAAATTTTAGTTAAACTAGATAAAGAACCCATCAAACTTAATAAAATACTAGATACACTAGAATATGTATTTCTAAACAATGGAAAAGTGGCAATTGTCAATGTCAATCTTAGTAAAGAATAGAAAGAAAAATTTACTTGAGGTAGTAAAAAATGACCAACAATGTCTACATGGTCATATAATAAGATTATAGAAATTGACCCATGCATCTACCAGCATTTAATATACATAAATCCTACTATTAAGCCATTCTACCAAACTCAAGGATGTTTAAATCCAAAGCTAAATAAAGTGATGAAATAGAAATTGGAAAAACTACTTAAGGAAATATTCATATATCTAATTATGAATAATGAATGGATCAATCCATTAGTTAATATTCCAAAAAAAGATAGAAATTAATGGGTGTGTATTGATTTTTGACTCCTAAATGTGGCAAATTTTAAGGATTACTTCCCACTACTATTTGTTGATTGAGTCCCAAACACTATTGCAAGGCATTAGTGCTATAACTTTTTGGATGGATACAATCAAATACAAATAACATTAGAAGATCAAGAGAAAACTATGTTCACCTGTCTATGTGAAATGTTTACTTGAAAATAAATATCATTCAAATTTTGTAATGTACATGCTATATTCCAATGACTTATCCTTAGTATTTTTCAAAAAGAGATTGGTAATGAGGTTTAAGTATTCATGGATGATTTTTTTACTTATGAACTTAGCTTTGAATAGGTCTTAAATCTCTTAGAGTAGACATTGGAAAAATTTGTAAAAACAAATTTGAAGCTCAATTAGAAAAAGAGCCATTTAATGATTCAAGAAGGTATAGTTCTATGGTGCAAGGTTTCATAGAAAGGAATTGAAGTAGATCAAGATAAAAACAAACTAATCCAAGGCATAACCTATAAACCACAAATTGTTAAATATGTGAGCTCTTTTCTTAAGCATACTAGGTATTATAGAAGATTCATTCAAAGCTTTAGAAAAATAGCAAAGCCACTAGTGGGACTTACCAAAAAATATGCATTATTTAGTTAGAAAAATGTGAAAAGATATTTGAGAGCCTAAAGAAAAAATTAGTAGATAATATAATATTAAGGACTCTAGATTAATATAAACATTTTTACATTATGATGGATGCTTCAAAATATCCATTGGAAGCTATACTAACATGATTAGATGATGAAAAAACCACATTGCATTCAGTCTACAAGTCATAGCATCATGGAAGCATAACTCAACTATACTACTACAAAAAATAAATTAATACTAGTGTGTGCACTAAAACAATTTTGACACTATGTGCTCAATTATCCAATTTATGTCCTTACTAATCATAATGCAATTATATTCCTAATGAATAAGCCTATGATAAGTTCAAGAGTTATTAGATGACGTGTGTTCTTACAAGAGTCTGACATCATCATTATTGATTGAAAAGGAACTAAGAATATAGTTGTAGATCATCTGTTAAGAATAATATGGAAGAAAAAATAAAATAAATAAAATTTATTATACCAATTTCCCAATGAATTACTATCCATTAAAGTAATAACAATCATATACCTAAATGTAATAAAATCCTAGCTAGTAGATTTCTTGATCTATTTAACCATTCAAGAAATCCCTACTAAATGGGATAAGAAGAAGAAGGATTAATTTATTCATGAAGCAAATCACATCATTGAAATCAATGGTAATATTTATAAAATCTATGCTAGTAGATTAATCAGATGGTGTATGTTAGAAGAAAGTCAACAGAGAATTCTGTAGGATGTGCATAAAGAATAGTGTGAAGGCCATTATGTGGGGTGATGAACAACCATTAAACTACTAATGGTTGGGTATTTTTGACCTACCATATTTAGGGATGCATATTAATTTACTTAGTTTTTTGAATGAAGTCAATGTGATATGGGAATAACAACTATACATGAAGGCCCACAATAGTGGATACAATCATTGGAACCATTTGACATATGGAGAATTGATTTTATGGAATCCATCATGCTAATGTCAAATAAGAAAGTAGACATAATAGTCATTGTTGATTACTATATAAAATAAGTAGAAGTTATTATAGTTAAGGATTGGATATTAGCAACAATTAGCTAAATTCTTTCAACAACATGTGATGAATAGATTTGGAATATTGAGAATGCTGATCTTAGATAATGAATAGTGTGTCTGTTACCCTATCACCCCCAAGCCAATGGATAGTTAAAAGTAACTAATGGAGAAATAACATAAATTTTAACTAGAATAGTTAGTCAATATAGAAAGGACTAGAGCACTAAGCTTAATGATGCTCTTTGGGCCAAGTGATCAACTTGGAAACTTCCTGTACGATAGTCTTTATATGAATCCAAGCTGAGACCACATCATCCATTTTCCTCATTTCTAGTAATAAGAGGTTCTTACCATGAAGATAATGTAATTCTCATTACTAAAAACTAAAATTAACTTATGATCTTTATGCCTTGAAGAAAAGGTAAGAACCAAGAAGGCTAGTAAAAGGGTGTGACATCAAGAAGATTAGTTGATTATTTAGAGTTATTTTATGAGTCCTAGTCCTTCATGTGATCATATCATTACTCAAATCTTTATTAAAATGAAAGAATGTTCTTAAAATAATAGATGTTTCTTTATTACAACATTGGAGAAACATATTATCCATGCCTGAAGTAGTCCATTGGTAAATTTAATACAATAATTAATTGGTATTCATAATAAAAATTATTGAGATACCAATAAAAAATGTGTTACCCATGCCTAAATGTAATCTACTTTCAAGAATCTCATGGTCTCCTTCACTAGTTATATCGTGCGATTAAAAAGTTATGTTACCCATGCCTAAAGATACATCGTTGATGGAATTAGCATTGGCTATGAGGCTTGAAAAATATTTTACCCATGCCTAAAGGCACCCCTATAATTAATGACCAATATGTCTAAAAAAATCTAATTAATTAATTTCACTTATACTCCTAAGCTCTTCATGTAATAGTATTGTCATATGCCTATGATTAGTTTTGTGGTAGTTAGTCCATCATGATGCAATGTGATGTCACTAGTAATTGATATGAACTTGATTTAAAACCTATATGGAAAAGTATAATGATCTATTTAATCATGCTTAAAACATCGGATTCATTATAACTATGGTAAGACATCTCACATCTCATTTCTTCAATTTCTTCTTCCACCATCTCATCTCACTGGTGCATGTAGTTATGAAATTAATAATTATTATATGGTATAGTGCTAACTTTTTATTAAGGAAAATTCACATGTGTATTGGAAGATAAATATGATTCATTCAATTTTGTAGGTACCCATAAACATTTATAGGAGTGATTATACAAGGTTATGAAGGGAAGAAGCCTACTTTAGGGAGAATCCACTTGTATAGCTCTTGTGTCTCATATTCAACAACTAATTCTACATCATTTTTCTTAGTTCAAATCATCTAAAAACTTTTCATAGAATTTTTTACACCTCTTAGTAATGACTATGTTCTTAATTTTTATCTCATATGT
Organism: Gnetum montanum; assembly: GCA_015680685.1. NCBI lineage: Eukaryota > Viridiplantae > Streptophyta > Gnetopsida > Gnetales > Gnetaceae > Gnetum > Gnetum montanum. The sequence goes on from MNCI01007803.1 coordinate 19,403, forward strand.
CCATTTTTCACATATGCTTCTCCTCGCATGAAAACCTTATTTTTCATCATTCTTTATCATCTAAAAGTAAAAGAATCATTTGTAAGCATCATTCTTTGGATAGACACACTTTAGATAGCTTATGACCCCTTAGAAATTAGAAGGTATCATTATCTATTCCAAAAATGAAGTAAATAATTTGAATTTATTAAGGATGATATTATAGCTATGACATCACATCGACTACGATGTCATAGCTATGATATATCTTATATAATCCCTATATATACCCACAACTATTCGACAATTTTGGTTTTTATTCCAAAAATCTAAAGAGTTCATGCTATTTTTGAGCTAGAGAGACTTTTGAGCTCCATATCTTCCATACCACATATATAATTTGATTCATTTTTGACTCTTGGAGCTCCCAAAGTGATCTTTTCTATTGTGTGAGATTGCTACACAAATTACAAATTATTAACTAACACTTAATAGAGATTGGATTATAAAATAAGGTACTAATCATATGATTTCATGATTCATGATTAATTTTATGATCTTACAATATTTTCATAATAAAATATATTGAGCTTTAATCAATTTGTGTCTCCTAGACATGATGTGCATTTTGAAACTATCAAATTGTTATGTATTTTAAAATAATCAATGAGAAATCAAATAATTTTAATTGAAATGTCTAATCAAATTCTTAATTGGGGCTAAATATATAAGTTAATTTGACAAGCTAATCTAAAATTCCAGAAAGAATTAATTCCTAATTAAAATTTTCTTAAAATTTTCTGATCTTTATCAAACTCAATTTGGGACATTTTACAAATTGAAAAGACAAAATTAATATGTTTCCAACTATTGTAGTCATAATTAAAAAAAAATCATTATTTATAATTTTTATTAGAACCCAGAATCCATAGAAGGATTATGAATAATTATAATTTTTTTTGAAATTTTTGAAATTAATATAATCCTATCAATAATTGAAGATGTCTCCAAAAGGAATTCCTAAAGTTGGAGAGCAATTTTAGCCACACAAGAAAAGGATCAAAGGCCAAAGAGGCAAGAGAAGTGAAGGAGATCAACCTTAAACAAAAAAACAAGAAGAATAGTCATTTTCTATTTAGCAGTCAACACCTCAAATAGGATAATCTATATAGGTAGAAGCTACAGAATCTTCACTAGTTCGTAAACCTAACCAACAATTCATACATTTAAAATACTATGTTAGGATTGTCAGAAAAAGATTAATGATGTCCAAAGTCATTGTAGAATTAAAATTCAGGCCATTTTTAAAATTCATTCTAGGAGAAGTAAAAAAACAATTGCAAGCATTACCATTTTGATTGATACTTTTCACAATTGATGACTAGTACCTAGGAGAAACTTACTAGTTTTTTTAAAATAAGTAGTATGATGCTACCATTAAGATCAAAGGTGTAACAATTTCATATGTAGTAGAGGCCATTACTAAACCACTAATTCTACCTAATATTGATGTCACAATAGTTAAAATTTCTACCAAATTCAACACTAATGCAAGAAATTTTTAGTTAGAGAGAGCATATTAAACCAAAGATAAGGAATAGAATAGATTATTGATTGCAAAGAATATTTATTTCAAAATTGGCACATATGTTTCATATAGAGATATTGAAGAGTATATCCTCCTAGGTTACCAATGAAAGTGTTATTTTAATGAAATAATTTCAAGAAAACATGGCTCATTAACTCTTCTTAGAGATCCAAAGGAGATCTTAAAAAATTTAAGAAAGCCAATATTCCAATTTCCCTATTTGATCAGGAACCTATGTACTCAAGCTGGCATCTTTGGGTACACCAATGATATACCAAGGAAATCTCCAAATCCATCATATGCTAAGATTTCTAAACTTGTATTAGCCAAGAAGGATCAAGTGGAGAAGACACCAACATAAAGGCAATAGTAGCATCTACACCATTAGCAAATATAGTAACTATAGAATCAGAGCAAGAACAACCTTAAACTTCAATGACAATAGTAAAACAAAGAAACTACAGGTTTTCCATGATCCATCTAAAGAAAATTACTAAATCTGTAAGCTAGTAAAACAAGGAAGTATCAAGCATGTATAGGATAAAGGAAAACCCAAAAAACCTAAAGTGTAAATAGGACTAGAAAGTAGCCAAATTTCCTTACAAATAGTAGAAGAGAACTAGGTACAACAAATCTTAGCCTACTACATCATTCCATGTTATGCTGGAATCAAGAGAATAAGTCATTGTGATGGTCATGCAATATAAAGATAAATAGGAATGTAAATAACTCATCACAGATCATATTAAAGAAGCTCTCAATTTTTTTATAATGTCATCCAATGATTCTTTAGAAGCCAAAGATGTCCAAACAATAATAGGAATAAGTAAGAAGGATAAGAATAAAGTAAAAAAATTGATGACTATGGAGAAACATGAAGATTCCCTTACCAAAGTCATGTAGAGTAGATAAATCATGTAAGATCTCCTTGACATTCTAGATGACATAACTACAGTATAGTCTAAATTAATTTCTACTTTATGAAAGCTAGTAATCTCTAAGATCATGTTAAGTTGGAAATCCAAAAGTTGTAGGATAAATTAGTCCAACCCAAAATTGAAAGGAAAGATCTAACTAATTCTATGACACCAAAGCAATTATACTAATTCAAGATAGAACAAATCAAATAATTAAGGTCCAAAAAACATTAATTGGAGATGGACAAGGAGAAGGAAACATGGGATGTATTAGCTACAAATGCCAAGCCTTATACCCAATGACAAAGAAATTCCCAAGTTAGAGGAAGAAAATAGAAGAATTTTTGTAGAAAATAGAACATCGAAAAATGCTTAGAAGGAGAAAAGCATGTAAGAAGAAAGCTTTAAATATCTTGGAGAAAAATTTACCAAAGTCAACCTAAAGTTAAAATAATTAGCTAGAAAGAACAAGATCTTATTAATGAAAGAATTTTGTGTCATCTAATAGAAGTTTTCTATTGACATTAGTATGTGATAAAATAAGGCAAAGAAACATAAAACATTAAAGAAACACTTCAGAGATTAAGTAGGCATGTCCAAATATACCAATGAGAAAGAGCAAATGGAAAAGCCTAAGATTAATAGTATCATACAACAATTACCAAAGTAGTAGCCCATCCTGGATGGTATGACTTTGGTTCACTAAGCATAACTTAAGGTTAAGAATCTATAGATTGAGGATTTGATAAAATACATGAAGTTGTTAAACCTCAAATATTCTAACTTAGCCATGTTGAGAGTAAGGAAACCTAGAATAGAATTAAGCAACAACTAGCCACAATGTATTCCATCTATGAGAAGAACTTCACATATAGGAAGGATGCACAACATAAAATATACATTGCTAACTTGTAACTTCAATTTATCAAAGCTAGGTACTATGATTAGAAATACATAACAATAGATTTGGCTAGGAGGATGAGTGATTATCAAGATTTGTAGAAATTATTCAATGCCTTTGAAATTAAAAGAAACCAATTTTTGTCCTATTATGTTAAGGAAAATGAATTATTCCCATAGTTGTAATATCCTTGGATAGTACCTACAATAAATAATCTTGCTAATATAGCATGGATAGTCAATGATCCTAGGATAGAAGAGGAAAAAAATAAGAGCATTGATTAATCACTTTCATATAAAAAATTAATTACTTTGGATAAGTAGCCATAGTAGCCACTAGTGCATGAAGAGTCATCACCATGAGGAACTACATGAAGACGTACATCAATAATTTTGAAGACCTCATCATGTTTAGTCTATTTTGAATATCAAGATTATTTTCATTTTTTTCATTATGCTTTGCATGGTATTTTTATAACCCACTAGAATTAAGATGTGATACTCAAAGTTAATTAGTAGTTATTGTATATGTGTAGTATGTTTTGTCTGTATGACCTCATAATTTTGTAAAAGCTCTATCCTCCTTTTATTTTAACTCAAGATTGAGTTTTTAGTTAGTCATGAAGGTATGATAAATTAAAATTGAATTGAATAACTATGATAGTATAGATGCATTATCACATCTCATTCTATGATGTCATAGATGCTATGTAGTGGGTTGAGATCATGCCTATAAATACAAATCCACAATTATGTCAAACTTATCTTTTAGTCAAACTAGTAGTCAAACTTTATCAGATTATTTTCTTGAACTTAGCAATAATTGTGTGTGCCTACAATGTGGTGATTAAAACTTGAATAACATCTTTATTTAAGTGAAATGTACTTGGAAAATCTTCATGTTTGGTGATAAAGATCGATATTTCTCTTAATCATTATATCATATCACTTAGACTATATTTACATTTTCATTATCTTTTACTTTCATAATATCATTAATATTCTCCTTGTCATTTACATTTATGATATTTTTTTAAGTATTTTGTGGAATAAGCATGACGAATTTCGAGTACACAAATATAATCTTCTAGTAATGCTTAGTGGTCTTGCTTGATTTGCTCAATAGCAAGTCACTTGGTGATCCTAGTGGTGATTATATTAGCTCAAGGCATGTCCCACAAAATTAAGAATGGATACTTATCATCCTAGGCTAGTTTAGCATTCAATTTCCAATGTTCTTAGTTCCTAGAATTTATATTCATTTTTACCATGTTACATTTTAGTATTCTAATAATGAGTTAACATTAATCAATCATATACCTTACCAAGAGTTCAACCATACACGAGTTTCACTAACTCTAGTAAGGAGATAATGACTATAGATTCATTATCAACAAGCTAGTATACAATATTATCCTATCATAGATTATGATCTAGTTACATGGTATGCTTGTAACATGTATGGTTGGGTATTATAAACTCTTGTTGTTCATTACGTGTCCTTTCAGTTACCTATTAGAGTTAATCTAAGGGACATAAACTTACAAGGAGCCTCTCTTTAGACATGGATCATATATCTTTTTGTTGATTCCTAAGGGATGATTTAAATGTATTAATTAACTAGTTTAGTTATATATTTATGATATATATCTATAATTTGGCTAAGAGAATTTTTTATTTTTTAAATTAATGAAATCCTAGAATTAATTCATTGAGGATTGATTTACATGTTGAAAAAAATTAAAACTATTATTACATACACATATTTCTTAACCAGTGTTATGAAAATAATTTTTTATTTTCTATGACAAAGTCCAACAAAGTTGTAGTTATGCTCTTAACCAAAAGTATTCATTTTCATTATCAAATATTTACCTTCAAACATATCACATGTATTTCTAGTGATGTAACAAGATGTTATGTTTCTTAGAGTGTATTTTCTTATTTACATAATATATAAGTGAAATGATATTTGTACTCATGTACTATGAGTAAGACATACAATGGAGACTTGAGGAATTAACAAATTCCCTTGAATTCATGCCATTGTCCATGCTTCTTTTTTCTTTCTCCTTTCATCTAGATTTAATGATCATGAAAGTTAATAAAAGTTTCAAATGTGATAAAGACCACATTCCATGGTAAGGACCTTTGACTTATTAATAAGAAATTGATGAATAGATGACATGGCCTTATTACATCATGAAATTTTACCTTCCTTGGAAAATGACATAGGATGGATGTTTTGAAATTATATGATGTTATTCCTACACCATGGCAACATCCCATAAAATTAAAAGAAATATCATCATAATTATTGAAATAATGACATAAAAAATATAAAACTATCAAAAAATTGAAAAATATCAAGAAATAAGAATGTATTAAGAAATGGAAAATGTAGACAGAAATGAAAAATCATAAAAATATGAAAACATTAAGAAAATAGGAAATGCTAAAAAGGTAAAAAATTATATTAAAAAATTTGATAAATAGAAAAATAAAAATAATAAAATAATAGACTCATCAGTTTCCCATTTTAATTAAAAGTACCTCTTTCATGATTGGGTTTAAATGAGAAAAGTATAAAGATGAACCTAGCTTAGACAGTGCTATATGAGTTTATCTTGATGTTATGTTATTCACAAAAGAGTTTTATTGCTTAGATGTTGACTAATACTAACTTTTTTAGTATAGTAGGATGATATGTCTACAAGGCATCTCATTTATAGACAACATGAATGAGGTAAGTTCTTTCCTATAGTATTTGGAATTTGGTGTGTTAAGATACATAGTTGGGATTATAATCATCATCATCATCATCCTAGCCTTACTCCAACATAGTTATGATTATAGTATAGAACATTATGTTTAGGTTTAAGCTTAACGTAATTAATTCTATTGTCATATTATTATTTGAATTAAAATTTGTGAATTTTATTATGCATCAATGATACCATCTAGTTATCATATAGTAAGTTAAGACTCATTAAGTGTTATTCTTAGGATAGACTTAGATCAATATCAAGATTTGAAGTAGTTGCTAAGATTTAAAGCTCCACTTGGATTGGTAATCTAGGCAAATTTCCATATACAAGCCTGTAGGAAGAGTATCTTGTTGCGACAGAAAATCTTAGTTGCTAGAAAAAACCAAGGATTCTTAGTCCCAGGAAACATCAACCTTGAGTCTCCTAGGGCCTCTGCAAGAAAAATGGGATTCAAGATGCCCTAGATAGTCTAGTAGATCAGCTAGGGACTTGGTGGGGTTGCAAAATGGGGATGTAACAAAAGTATAAAAATATGAAAATCTATAAAATGATGAACTCAAAATATAACAACTATTTTTGAAATTGTAAACAAAATGAAATCATAAAATTTATTAAATAAACAAAGAATGAGTTCAAATATGTGTACAAAATTGCTACCCAAGAAGGGGGGCAAAGGGGGGTTCACTTGGGCAGGGGTTTAGAGTTCATTGAAGCATGATCAACTCCACGATCTGGTATCTTTGCCACTTCTAATGCTGTCAAACGTCCTTTATCTCCTTAAATCTGTAATGTTGGTTGATGTTGGGGGTTATGAAAATGTGAAGGATTTGGGTATCCAAAGTGCATCATGTTGGGATTTGGTGATCCTAGGGGGAGGGGGGATGGGGGATGGGGTTGTAACCCTAACACCAAAAGCTCATAGATCCAAAAGGAGTAATAGGGGGTAACAAGTTGCAAGGGGGCCGTGCTGCTAGGCATTAAGAAGTTGCATTTTTGCTAAGGAAGCAAGAGCTCTTGGATGCCAAAATGCTAAGGGTGCTAAATTGCAAAGGTGTGGAACCTTGACATGGTGCCAAGGTTTGGTTTTTATAGGGTTATGGCCATGATTAAAGCTGCAAATTTGCTGCAAATGGCTAACATGATTGGTTGAAAATTAGCTACCAATGGCTAACATGATTGGTTGAAAATTAGCTACCAATGGCTAACATGATTGGTTGAAAATTGGCTGCCAAATTACTAATTAATTGGCTGAAAATTAGCTACCAAATTACTAATTGATTGGCTTCAAATTGGTTGCTAAATTGCTAAAAATTAGCTACCATGTTTAGAGGGGTAGGTGAGATCCACCCCCATGCATCCTAGCTATCTAGCCCCTCCATGCTATCTAACACCCTCTCTCCTAGCTGGCTAATCCCCTTCCCCTCTTAGGTGGGTTGTGGAGGGAGGGAGAGGGGGAAGAAGAGTATCAATGTTTAGGGGAAATGGGAAGTCAATGCTAGGGGTGAAGGTCAACCCCTCTAGGCTAGGTCACCCCCTTTTTCATGCTGGGGGTAGGTGAGTTCTACCCCCTTGCACTTCTCCATGCTAGCCTTGAAGTCTCCTAGTTAGCTTACCCCCTGCAAGGGGTGTGTCAATGTAAAATTATTTATACCCCCATAAAACCCATCAAATTGTGATTTTTGTAATTCCAAAATGCATTTTTGACTCTCCCAAGCACAAGTATAGACACTAGGTGACTCTTTTCACTTTGGGAATCAAGATTTGGTCACTTGTGAAGCATTTTTAGCCCTAAAAGTATGAAATGTGTGAGACTACCCCTTTATGAGTTACAACCTTTACATTTGCAATAAAATATTACCTTGAGTTTCATGGGATGGAATTACAAAGATTTCAACATGCAAATTTCATGATGTTTTGTTGGCTTCTCTTTCTTGGTGTTTGGAGGATTGACCTGAGAGGCACCAACAAAGAATACAAAACACCACTATAGGCCCACCATTGATGTTTCCTGTTCACACTTGATCTAGTCATGTCAAACCATGTCAAAGAGTGTTTGTGATGATGGGATTGGGCTATGATGGAGAAATGGTAATGGTAGTTAGGAAGATGGTCATGGAGGCTAACGATGCACTCCAGGTGTTTCCATTGTGGCTATAGTGTGGTACTTACGTATTTTGAAGTGTTGGTCACTCAACAAATGCATTTGAGAAACTAACCACTTCACTCCAAGAGTTTGTTTTTTGCCATTGGGCTTAGAGGCTTTTTTTGGCCATTTGGCTCCTTGGAAATTTTCCTCCTCCCTATTTTATTTTTCTTTTCTTTCGTGAGGTGAAACTTCATTGGATTTCATTGTCAAGGCTGGTTTAACATAGTTTTCCCATTGAGTGAGTTACATTACACTCAACAGAATTGAGAGTTATCCCATGGAATGAGATGTGTTACACCTAATGGACTTAATGGTTTTCCCATTTATTGAATTGTGTTACATCAAAGTGGACTTGAGGATGAAGCATGCTGAGAATATATCATATACATGAGTCAACATTATTGCTTGAGGTATGAAAGGCTATAATGAGGCTATAGGGCTTGGCTCAAAAAGTAGTGCCAAAGGAAGGATGATGGTACAAGTAATCTTGACATAGTAGGACCAGCTCATTGAATCTTACGTATCAAGGTCATGTGATGATCTAATACCATAATGAGTTACATCCTTGTGATGGCTTTAGGCTTCATCTTGCAAACACAACTCTAAAAGGACAAGAAAACCAAGTAGAAAAAACATGTTACAACATTACAATGCATATATAGGCCACATGGAGAATAAAACAAAGTGACCTAGGTCATCAATGTTGCTAGTTTAAGGTTGTGGTGAGTTGTGGTGCTAGTTTAAAGTCCTAGTAGGCTATGGTGTCAGTTTAAGGTCATAACGGACCATGATGCTAGTTTAGAGCCTTAGCAGAATGTGATGAAAATTTAAAGCCTTGACAAGTTGTAATTCTAGTTTAAGGCCTTGGTAGGCCATGGTATTAGTATTTTTAGGCCTTGGTGGGCCATGTTATTAGTTTATGGCCTTGGCAAGCCATGGTGCTAGTTTCAAGACTTGGTAGGCCATGGTTCCAATTTAAGGCCTCATCAGGCCATAGAAAGATGTCTCTCTATCATGAAAAGATGTCACATAGGCTCATTTATTGTAGATCATTAGAATTATTAGCTTTTACCATTTTTTGCAACCTATCAATAATGACAAACAACACTATAAGCAAACATGTGAGTGTTAGATATAATTGGGGCTATGTGATGACTTTATGTTGTGTTGCAAGGATTTGATGAGGTCATGAGTAGGCTTAAGTTTTGGTTAGGAACCTAGTTTCATGTGTTTTCTACTCACCATTATGATTTATATGGGAATTTCGACTAGGGGACCCTCCATGATATTTCTATCTTTAACGTCAATCATAGTCAAGTTATTTCAAGGTGTTATAGCTACATGGCATAGTAGTTTCAAGGCTCAAGGTTTGGATATTTAAGGTCAACTTGGTTTAACAACATCACAAAAGGGATTTACTTAGGCTTTAAGGCTAGTCCACTCTACTTCCTCATCTCCTTGGCTCAATATACATGATAACATAAGCACATCAAGTAGAACCTATGTAACAAAATGATGAAAATTGATAAAAGTCAATAGAATAATGCCAACAATAATGTAAAATATCATGGTAATAATGCATAAATGAGATAACATGTTGAAAAAAAGGCCATGAAAGTATCCAAGTAATATCAATAAAGGAAATGTAAGGTGATGTAGGGTCAAACATGATTATACTTTGCTAGTTTAAGGCCTTAGCAGGCCATGGTCACATGGTGCCAAACAGTGGTCAAGTAAGATCAAATCCTACTATTTGATACCAATCAAAGGCTAAACAAAGGAAAATAAAATAGATAAAGGAAATATAAGACTATATAAAGGCTATAAGAAGGTTATTAGCTTCAACAATGCAACATAATGCCAAAAACAAGTTAAAACATATATGGTCAAACTTGCTTAATATAGGTCAAAAGAGGTTGGGTTTTGCTAGTTTTAGGCCTTAACGGGCCATGGTTTAGGGCTATAGGGTTATGAGATGGGTTTGGACATTAGTTAGGGTTTTTTCTAGGCTATTTTGGCCTTAAAAATAAGAGTTTTGGAGCTTCTATGTTGAGAGCCCCTTGTTTCCATGTTGAGTTTCCTTCCCCCTCTAGGGAGATATGCTAACATGGAGGGTTCTAAAGGGCTAAGTTTTGATGAATTTTGATTAGTTTTGGACATGCATGTGTATTCTCAGGGTTGCCAGTGCTACCAAACATTGACCAAGATCAAAATTTATTGATTTTAAGGCTTTTTGATTGGTNTGAATTTTGATTAGTTTTGGGAATGCATGTGCATTTTCAAGGTTGTTGGTGCTACTAGACATTGCCCAAGATCAAAAGTTGTTATTTTTAAGGCTTTTTGATGTGTTTTCAACGTTACCCCCTTGTTTCCACACTAATCCCCCCTTCTAAGGGGTAAGCCAACATGGAAGATCCCAAGGGGCTGATTCTTGATAAATTTTGATTAGTTTTGGACATGCATGTGCATTCCTATGGTTGCCTATGCTACTAGGCATCATCCAAGGTCAAAACATGCTAATTTTGAGGACTTTTGATTAAGATTAGAGGTTACTCCCTTGTTTTCATGCTAGGCCCCCCTCCAAGGGGGTAAGCCAGTGTGGAAGATTCCAAGGGGCTCAGTTTTGATACATTTTGATTAGTTTTGGACATGCATGTACATTCCCAAGGTTGTCGATGCTACTGGGCATCAATCAAGATCGAAAGTTGTCAATTTTAAGGTTATTTAATGCATCTTTTATGTTACCCCTTTGTTTCCACACTAAGCGGCCCTGCCCACCCACTTCCACCCCCTTCCAATGGGGTATGTCAGTGTGGAGGATCCAAAGGGATTAAAAATTAACAAGTTTTAATTAATTTTTGGCATGCATGTGCATTCTTGAGGTTGACAATGTTGCTAGATACTACCTAAGATTGAAACTTATCAATTTTGAGGTTGTCTAATTGGCTTTTAGGGTTACCTCCTTGTTTCCATGTTGAGCCATCCCTACTCCAAGGGGGTATGTCAGCATGAAAGATTCCAAGGGGTTGAGTTTTAACAAATTTTGATCAATCTTGAGCATGCATGTGCATTCCTGGGATTACTGGTGTTACCAAGCATCACCCAAGGTTAAAAATTATCAACTTTAAGGTTTCTAAATTGGTTTTTGAAGTTACCCCCTTATTTCCATTCTAAGCACCCTCCCCCTCCTCTAGTGAGGTAATCCATTGTGGAAGACTCCATGGGACTAATTTTTAACATATTTTGATCAGTCTTGGACATGCATGTGCATTCCCAAGGTTTTCGATGCCAGTGGACATCAAGATCAAAAGTTGTTAATTTTGAGGTCATTTACTACATTTTCAAGGTTATCCCCTTATTTCCATGCTGAGCC
>MNCI01007803.1:34985-45218 GCA_015680685.1 Gnetum montanum
AGTAGTAGCACAAGTAGCATTCATGGGTTGGTGCTATGGTGCAAAACCCTCTAGAACACTTGGTGGCGATGTAGAAGGAGGTGAAGGAAGAGAATTTTGAAATTGAGGAGAAGTGTAAGGTATCCAAGGTGGTGGTTGTGTTGGAGAGGATATGGGTTGATAGTATTGAGGAGAATAATAATCATGTGGTGAGATCAAGGATGTTGACCCAGTTGGGGAAACAAGATGTTGGACTTGATAAGCACTTAGGTTCAGATGGTATGAATGGTATAACCAATTTGGGGGTGGCCTCCCCCATGACTAGGATTGTTGCCATTGTGATTGAAAATAGTATCTTTGTACAAACTCTAGATGTAACATTCTGCCCCAATGCTCCTGCAAATGTGACAAGATTGGACATTGGCCCTTGGGGTGATCATACAGGAAAATTTTGCATTGATATGTATGATTGGCAGTTGAGCTCTTATTTTTTTCAACCCTTCTTTCTGATTGTCTAAGGGTATTTTGTCCTACTTCTTGGTTTTTCATGACTCTACCTCCAATAATGTTGGCATATTCTCCACATTTTTATGCATCCATTTCATCATCTTATTGATCTTTGCCTCAATTTCATCCAATGATTGTAGTGGTGGCAAAGATGGTTCCACCTCCTTGAGGTGATTTGATTTCTTCTCTTCATTATCATGGGCCCTTGTTGATTTAAGGTTTTGGGCCTGTTGAGATTTTTCAACATTCTCCCACTTAGCCATTTCTCCTTCTTCCTTTGCTACCCATTTGATAAGCTTTTGGAATTGATGGGTTTGTAGCTCATATAGTTGACCTTAGGCATACATCCCTAGGGTCTCCCTTGTTTCATTACAAAGCCCATCTATGATATGGTACATTAGGCTCTCCTCAGAGAACCCATGGCCTGGGCAGTTATTTAACAATGCATAATATCTTTCTAAGGCCATGTCCAAGGGTTCATGTTGCACTTGTTTCCACTCTTGGATTTGTCTCCTCAAGGTTGAAACTCTCGCATAGGTTTGATATCTTTCATTAAATAGTTCTACCATTGTTGGCCAACGTCAGATTGATTTTGGTTTTAACGACCTATACCATACTTTTTCTTGGCCAACAAGTTTCAGAGGAAAGAACTTAAGTTTTTTCCATCCATTATCAATGTTGTTCCACACATAGGCATCATGGAAGGCTTGTAGATGATGTTGAAAATCTAAATTGTAGCCTCCTAAAAACTTAGGAAAGTTATTTAAATCAAGATTGGGTAGACGACTCTCTTTGCAAGCCTCTTGTATTTGTGTTAGGCTTGTAGTGGCTAGTAAGGGTTCATCGTCATTGGGTAGGTTATGCATTTGTGAGTTGGGACGATGTTGTCTTTGCTTATGTTCATAAGAAACCCCTACATTAGATTGAGTACTCCAAACTTCATCTTCTTCATCATATAATTCGTTGGTTCTCCAATGAATTGCCCTACTAGTTGTCACGTTATCATAATCTTGTGAGAGAGACATTGTGTGTGAATTTGTATGTGACTTAATTGAAATTAATTTCTTTTCTAAAAGATATATCATGAATACTTTATTACAATGATCTTGTATGATGTAACTAATCTAAATAATGGTGAGGTACCCCTACACTCAACCATAGGAATATGAGCGTTTCATGCACGATTCGGTCAAACTCCGTAGATGGGCTAGTTTTGGCATCTAGATGGTTACTTGTTGATCACAGTTCACTGTCTTTCCACCTGGACTAGTAATTGATTTGTCACATATTTTTTATTCTAGAGTGAGGTGTATGATGTGTTCCTAAACTAATGTTTCTCCTAGAGACATTGGAAAATAATATTTATTTAAGCTAGGAGGAAAGGGAGAGAGAGAGCTGTACTAAGAGATAGGAAGAGAGAATCTAAGCTAGCCTAAGTGTGATGAGCATCTATTCCTTAATCATCCATACACATCTTAGGCCTCATGCACGACTACCACTAGGATTACCAAGCACATGGCCCAAGTACACTACTGGGATACCAAGCAGTCACACATAGATGCTCATGATCAAGTTGTACTCATTCCACATTTAAGGAGTTAGGGTGAAGAGATATTAACTATGAAAATAATAATTAATTAATAATTTAAGCTAAGTGAATGCTACAATGATGAAGTAATATTGATCTTTATTTTTGGTCATGTGCATGTCCAAGTATGTCACACTCGAATAAAAGATGTCATACAATTACAATCATCACACTACGAGCATGCACTGGGAGAAAGGGTTGAGAGAGAAAAAGAAATAATCTAAATTCTAAAAATAACTATTTCTAAAACTTAAAAGACTTACTTCTCTCATGCACCTGCATATGTATTTATAGGCTCACACAGGAGTCACGATATCGTGTATCTGATATCATTATTAGGCTATGATATTGCATACCTGATATCGTGGATCCAATATCACAGCTTGATGAATCACAATTCATCAACAACCTAGTCAAGTGTAACCACTAATGAGACAAGGCATTTAACAATCATGTATTACACATTACATACTAATTCATGATTTTGTTGTGATTGTAGTGGGAAGCAGAGACTGGAAGTGGGACTATCTTCACCAAGGATGATGCAGCAAGACCACACAATGAGGACCGTTTATGATTGTTGAATCTCTTCTCTCTCTCTCTCTCTCATTCTTCTAATACCAAGAGGTGTTGGATGTTAGTGTTATCTAGGGTGGTCACTTCTCTTATCATGAACATCCCATTTTGTAAAAATTGTAATTCCATACACTTGGGCACTTAGAGTCTATTTTTTTATCTAAGTCAATTTGTAATGTAAGTTAATAATCCCATACCTATCCAATATGTGTTGTAAAAACCTTTTTTTCTCCTCTTCTTTACTTAAGGACAAGTTTTCATTCAATCATGGGGGTATGATCAACCACCTTTTTATGTTGGCCCCAACATTGGGTATGCAACGTTGAAGCCACAATGTCATGTACGTGACATCAGGGTCTTGATACGATGTTGCTTAAGCGACATTGGAGCATCTATGCTGGGTCTATAAATACCATGCATGGGTTCCTATTTTCAGTAAGCTTTTAGTTTAGTTTTCAATCAAGGTAGTGAAGCTCTTGCCATTTCTTTTCCTTAGAGTTAGAATATTTTTTGAGTGCCTGTAGAAGGAGTCTAAGTGTGTACAGTTATTTGTTTGAGCACTGATGTGCCTGAGTGTAGTAGTGTAATCAAAACAAAACAAATTCTTTTGATAATTCTTGTAGCACTAGGAATTTCTTAATGTTTTCTTTAATGCATTTCACTTTTTTGCTTTTTATTTTAATGAATTTGAATTAAGCGATTTATTTCAAGTAGTTAATGAACATGAGCATGACCACTTTAAGCATTCATATAGTATTTGGAAACCCAGCAACACTTAACGTTTGGTAGCCCAATAGTGCTATATGTGTTCAGGAAAGTAGGATGGTTACTTGTGTTAGGCTAGATAGGTAGTAAACAAGTTAGATTATAAGTTACTCTACTCTTCATTCTTGTTGTAGGTGACCAAATCCATAAAATATAAAGTAAGAAAAATCATATACCTCAATTACACTTAATCCATACCCTTAAACCTCACAAGTGTAATTAGGAAGACAACAAATGTCCTCAATGCCCATTTCACTTCCTAGAAGAAATAGTGCATTAGATACCTATAGGTCCATGGAATTAAATCAAATTATACATAATGCCTTAGTGATTCATATGGTTGGATGTAGGGGTACCTCACCGCTCATCACTAGTTGTCACACTCCTTGATTGCCCACACTAGCTTCCTAGCTTTCACATCCCTAGGTGTAGTAGGGGATGAAGAGGGGGTGAGATGGGGGGATCTCACACCTTAAAAAGCTAACATTGGTAATAGGGGATGCAAGTTATTAATGGGATGGAGAAAAGGATGCAAATTTTGATGGTTTGAATTGCAATAAAGTTTAAATCTGGTGGAAATAAGATAAAATGGTTTGAAATGGATTACATACTAAAAGTTGTAAGTGGGGGTGGGGGGGCATGTGTGTGGGGGGTAAAGGGGGGCACACCCCTTTTATCAAAAATGGCAAGCTAAGAATTTTTGGGTCAAGCTTCATCCATGTTGGCCTCCTAGCTATCACACCCCTGAGTGTGGCAAGGGGTAAAGAGGGGGTGAGATGGGGGGTTCTCAAACCTTCTAAAGCCAATGTTAGAGAGAGAAAGGGGAAAGTTTGAATTTTAAAATAGAAACTTGTAGCTTTCTTAAAAAAATTTTAGAAGATGCCAAAATTCCACAACAAAAGAGAGAAAAAGTAGTTTTGGCTATGCAGGCAATCAAATTTGGCTACAAAAATCAAGCAAAGGCCCTTCTTCTAGCATCAAGAAAACTGTTGCAATCAAAAATATCATTTGTTAGAAAAAACCAATGATTCTTATCCATAGGTAGCCTCAACCCCAAATCCTGTAGGGCCTCTGCAAGAAAAATGGGAATCAAGGTACCCTACATGGTCTGGTATATCACCCAAGGACTTGGTGGGGGTGCAAAATGAGGGTGTAACAAAAGTATAAAAATATGAAAATCTATGAAATGATGCACTCAAAATATAAAAACTATTTCTGAAATTATACACAAAATGAAATCATAAAATCTATTAAATAAATAAAGAATGAGTTTAAAGATGTGTACAAAATTGGTGCCTGAGAAGGGGGGTAAAGGGGGGTTCACTTGGGTAGGGGTTCAAAGTCCGTTGAAGCCACGATCAACTTTACGATTCAATATCTCTGCTACTCCTAATGCTATCAAACCTCCTTTGTCTCCTCCTTAGATTTGTAGCATTGGTTGATGCTAAGGGTTATGGAAATGTGAAGGATTGGGGAGCCAAAGTGCATCATGTTGCGATGTGGTGATCCCAGGGGGTAATGTTGACACCCAAAGCTCATAGATACAAAGGGGGAAGTAACAGGGGGTAACAAGTTTTAGGGGGGGGGGGGGGGGGGNNNGGAAGAGTGTCAACGTTAAAGGGGGATGTGAAGTCAATGTTGGGAATGAAGGTTAACCCCTCTAGGCTAGGTGACCTCCCTTTCCATGCTAGGGGGTAGGTGAGTTCTACCCCCTTTGCACTCCTCCATGCTGGCCTTGAAGTCTCCTAGCTGGCTTACCCCTTGCAGGGGGTGTGTTAGTGTAGAATTATGTACACCCCCATCAAACCCATCAAATTTTCATTTTTGGCATTTCAAAAGGCATTTTTAACTCCCCTAAGCCTAAATATAGACACTAGGTGACTCTTTTCATTTTGGAAATGAGGCTTTGGTTACTTATGAAGTATTGTTTAGCCCCAAAAGTATGAAATATGTGAGATTGCCCCTTTATGAATTACAACCTTTACATTTACAACAAAATATTACCTTGGGTTTCATGGGATGGAATTACAAAGATTTCAACATGCAAATTTTATGGTGTTCAATAGCCTATAAGAATTTTCTAGGTGAAACAATATGTCTAAAGTGTTTCATTGAGTTTCATAGTTTAGTCCTTCCTATATTAGCTAATTTTTCTTATTAATTTGCACATAATAACTCTATTTGTTACTTCTACTTACTTGGATATGATATGGTGTGGCAGGCTTATATTTTAACCCTAAGTAGTGCAACAATTTCTTAAAGGTATCTCTCTGCTAATTTGAAGATACTTTCATGCTTGGTCTTAATTGAATGTTTTACATAGTTAATATTAGGTTCCATTTACACCTTATGTCAATTAATCACATGATTCAAATTAGACACATATCTACAAAGAATCAAGACATGAAAGATATTATGCATCCATTGAAGCTACGATAGAAGGCTAATTTGATAACTATCTTACTTATCCTCTTAAGGACTTTGAATTGACAAACAAACCCAAACACCAACTTACCCTTATGTCCAAACCTCATAAACCTTTTAATAACAATATTTTTTAAGAAAACATGATTAATAACTCAAAAACTAAATGGTTTCTTACAAGTATTCACATATTTCATATACTAAACTCATGTTATCTTAATTCTATTACTAATTACTTGTATTTATCAAGTAGTCTATTTCATCAAATTTGTAAATATTTTCTATCTATCCTACAAAGAATTTCAACATAATGATGCTTAACAATGTCTTTCATATGAAACTTCATAAGATACAACTTTGACTCTATCTTAATAATTTTTTTGTAAGTAAACTCAACCAAGTGTAACAAATCATTCCAACTCTTCATGCATGTTAAGGCATAAGCCCTAAACATATTCTTTAAATTTTTATTTTTATAATGATTTTCATCATCCCCCTATAACTGATAAGGCATTTAGTGGTAATTTTATATCTATTTAGAAGCCTTGAATGCCTGGGTATCAAGGAAACACACTTCATTTATAGTCTAGATGTAGTTTAGTAAGACAAGTTAGTCTTTCTATGCCTTATCTATGGTATTTTCCTTTTCCTTTGATATGGCCTTGTCAAAGTGTTGCCATGCTTTCATAGCCCAAAACTATTTAGTTAATGTAAAGTTAAGTTTGTAAAATGAATAAATCTCCTAGTTTTTCTTTTAATTTTTCATTGTTGGTATGCCATAAACATTAAATGTTAAAGTTTTGTAATGTTAATCATGAAGTTTAGGATATAATAAAATTAATTTAATGACTATTGTAATTGAGATAAATGTTTACTATGAACATAATATAATTCTACAATGTTATACATGTTAAACATAAGAACATAAACTAAAAAGTAATAAAGAATAATAAAGTAACCAAGTATCTCTATTATAATATAAATATTATGTTGTACTTTGTATTGCACATTATTATTTTTCTATTTCATATTGTTATGAGGTCAAGATCAACACTTATATAGTTATAATGGAATAGTCATGTTCAAAGAACAAATAGATATGATGATTAGTTATTGTTAGTTAATATACTTGATTAAACATAACTAATTTGATACATACTACAAAATACCATAGTTGGTTTTGTACACTATGATAGTGTATGCTAATGCTTAAGGTGTAATTGCATATAAACATCAACTAGCATGTTAAGTTTGCTAGAATACATCAAATCTTTAATACCATCCCCTCAAGGTTAACATGGATTCAATAACAATGTCACTTTAATATATGTAACCAAATCTATGATTTTAAATAGATTAAGTGAAAAAGATCATCACATCATGACTCATATTTATAAAACTACAAAAATTAAAGATTCACAAAGATAGCCAATGATGTCGAATAATGCTCTTGAATGGAATTTTGAGATAAAATTGCATTTCAAAAATGAGTACCATGAGGCAAAAGAATTATCAACAAAGACTCTAACTATTAAAGCAAATAAGAGTTACTAAAATGTGATGGTGAGTAGTGTTTCTTTTTTAAATGAATGTTGCAACTCATTTTGGTTGTTATTAAACAATTTTTGAAATGCAAGGAAAAATGACTAGAGATCTTAGGGGTAAATATCTTCTTCAAAATATATTACAACATAATTAATTTGTAAATGATAGAAAAGAAAAAAATGTTATCATGATAAATTAAAGATTAATTAACTTTACCATCAAACAAGAAATGCTAAAACTAGATTAAAATAAAACAAATAATAGACATCATTAGTCAATAAAAGATTCTATAATCACACTTATAAGATTATCAAAAATATTGGTTGATGATTCTTATGTTTTTGTAACTAAATCCTTCACTATGGATTCTTCTAGAAATGAAAAAGCACATGGAGGTAGTGGTGGAACATCTTAAGATGGCTATGTTATCTCAAATTTAGTAAAAATCTTCTAAAATTCTACTTAAATCTTACTAAAATTATCTAAGATTGATAGTGGCATCATGATGGAACTAAATGAAAGTTGACAATCTTTACTTAAAGTAAATCTTACATTGCATAATATACTATGAAACTATCAATGATAATTGATGAGTGACAAGGTACCCCTACACTCAACCATACGAAACGAGCATCGCACGCGTGATCCGGTCGAACTCCGCAGATGGACTAGTTGTGGCACCTAGATAGTTAGCCTTAGGTCGCAGTTCGCTGTCTTCCCACCTGGACTAGTATTGCATATGTCATGTATGGTTTAGTCCAGATAAGGTGTATGATGTGTTTCTAATTCTATGCTACTCCTGAAGGCAGTGGAAAATAATATTAACTAATCTAAGCTAAGAGGAAAAGGGTAAGAAAATCTCATCTAGCCTAAGTGCGACGAGCAACCGATTCCTTGATCAATCGTACACATCTTGGACCTCGTGCACGACTACCACTGAAACTACCAAGTGTAGATCCTAGGTACACCACTGGGATTACCAAGCGCAGATCCCAAATACGCCACTGGGTTACCAAGCGTAGATCCTAGCTACACCACTGGGCTACCAAGCAGTCACACTTAAATGCTCGTAATCAAGTCGTACTCGTTCCGCGTTCTAGGAGTTTAAGGGTGAGAGAGAAAATAATAATAACATTAAATAAATGACAAATAAATAAATAACAAGTGAATGTTGCAATGATGAAGTAATCTTGATCTTTATTGCCGGTCATGTATGTGTCCAAGTACAACACACTCGAATAAAGACACCGTACAATTACATTCACCACACTGCGGGCAAACACGGGAAAAAATCTAACTCTGGAGGGATCAAACTGCTAGAGCTTCGTTACTCTAAAATTGGGATTCCAAAAAAAATAAGGGAGAGCCACCTCTTATTTATAGATATGGCGGCGTACTGCAATATTGCGTACACGATATCGCAGGGGAAGACGCGATATCGCGTACGCGATATCGTGGTCGATGCTCAACGCGTCTCATCATACCCTCATGACTGAATAAAAACTCATCCTTGAGTTAAAAAGAGAATAAGTTCCATTGATTACACAGTGGATAAGTATGGGATTATTAACTCAGAAAAGGAATGAAACAATGTCGTAGTATGGGAAGACACAACACAGAGAAAAAATACTACAACTACAAAAATGTGGAACTCATGTAGTTCCTAGTGGCGGTGGCTCCTCCATGGGTGCTTTTCCTTTGTCACGTGCTTCAAGCTTTGAAGGTTGACAATGCTGAAGAATGGCCTAGAGCTTCTCCTCTTCAGTCCAAGGGACTTGTATCGTCCATGCTAATGTTTCGATGTTTGACAGAGTCGGCACTTCCCACGGACAGGGTAGTTGCAGAAACATCTTATTAGCCTTGACATACCATGCCGCGAACACCCGTCATTCCTCTTCATAGGCTCTGGCTTTGTATTTGTATTCATGGAGCTCTAATAGCCATCGAGCCAAGTCAATTACAACATCTTTTTGTCCCTAGTAGCTTTCTTTTACCACCGCAAGTTCAAAATTTGCAACATCTAGTTTCTTAGCCAACTTCTTGCGCTTTGCAAATTCTGCTTCATATTTGATGTGGGTGGAAGCTACCTGCTGCTCGAGCTCTGACCTTGGGTGTCTTGCTGTTAACATGGCTAGGTTGGCATATCTAAGGTTTGCCAACTCCATGTATTCGGTCAAGTCTTGGATCTGCAGGTCCCTGTTCTTAATTTCCGCTTGGTGGGCAAAGGCTTAAGTGTGCAATATGACCCTCCAATCAATGTGCTGGGCACTAATGTTGTTGATTTGAGCCTTGGCCATATGGATCTTCTTCTCTAGGATTTGTTTGTACATCCCCACCTGATCACAGAAATGCTCCTTCAGCTTCTCGTGTCGTTTAGCCTCATTTTGCCACGCGCTAATCTTGATGGCTGATTTTTGGCGAATAGCGCGTACCTCCTCCATTGAGAGGGTTCAGTTTTCTCTGGCTAAATAGCTTACATCTTGGTTGACCCGAATGAACTATTCTTGCAACTGATGAAAGTGTTCATTGAGAACATTCTTTTGTTTCTTCACAGACATCAACTAAAGGTTACCTACAACCAACTGCTTATTCTCTTCTTGTAAGGCCTTGAGTGCCTTAATATGCGCATGAGTTTGCACTTGTGCTGTGGAGGCATCCCAAGTGGCCATCTCCTTTTCTTTTGCCACCTTCTTATTTTCTGCAATTAGCTTTTTGTTGGCGACTGTTTGGGACGCGACCGCCAACGAGTGTCCTCGAACAGGATTTAGGTGCCTGCTGGTCTCTGGCAACACCAAGGCCCAGATACCTCCAAATAAACTCAGTAGTTAATGTGAGTATGTGTGTGTGCT
>MNCI01007803.1:57689-69835 GCA_015680685.1 Gnetum montanum
AAATAGCACAGTGATAACAATGTCTTCTTCTCATAAGAGCAACTCACCACCTAAGGACCATACACGAGACAGTCGGCAACATAAAACACATAGCCGAAATCAGCCAAGTCCTAAACAATACAAGATAGTTTATACTCATCCCGATGAGTATATTCCAAACTTTACCTTTATCCTCCATCAAGACAAGAAGCTGTGATGGAGAGATTTGCAAGGTAACATTGTGTTACCCCCAAATCGTGCAATTTCAAACATGCTTCTTTGTGCATTGGCACAGATTGGCATGACAGAATTATACGCTGAATACGTTGTGGAAAATTTTGATATGACGGATTATCATCCCACAGAAGCACAACATATGAGGGACGCTAGGCAAGAGAGTCAACATACACTTTTGAAGGGCAAAGGTCTACACGTCCTTAGCGGAATAGGAGATGAGGAACCCCTTATAACAGGTTCTTTAGCAAACGATGTTCCCCCTCCTAACGATGATGAGGAGGTTAGGTATCAAAACCTACGATCAACGATACATAACCATGGTTTTGATGCCCATGAACACCAACTGTTCACAGAGGGAACCACTACTCATGCTAAGGACAGGCACTTAGATCATCACCACGATCGGGGCCGTAGCAGCTGAAGAGAAGGCAAGAAACATTGTCATGGCGATGGTTCCCCTTCTTCTTCCCCTTCTTCACATCACTCACCCTCTCCTTCCACATCTAGGCACATCCATCATGAACACAACAAAAAGGATAAAGGTAGACAAAATGAGAGACCTCGATTGGAAAGTCAAGAGAGAGGACAAGGGCAAGGATGTAGGGAGAGTAGGGAACAACGTAGACATCATAGGCATCATGAAAGAGATGATCATAACAAGCCCCTACTCGCAACCCAAAGTATGCTTGACATAACAGAGGTAGTTAGGATTCCCACAAGGCATTTAAAAGATAGTCAGATCAAACTTTTAGACATGAACAATATCCCATGATTTGAAGGGGGATACAATGCTGATCCGTAAAATCATTTACAGGCATTCCACAATGCCTGTGCCCTGAAAAATATAGAAAATGAGTGGCAAAAACTTAATTTGTTTCCAAGGACACTCACCAAAGAAGCAGAGAGCTAGTACCAGTCCTTAGAACTGGAAGCCATTAGGAGGTGGAGTACAATGTTAGAACTATTCAACGATAAGTATCAAACGTACTCAGTGTCCAATTTATGTAAGCAGATCCAAGGCTGGAAACAAGGTACATAAGAACCCTTGGATGCTACCATGGCCTGCTACTACACATTGTTACATTATTGCCCAGGCCATGGGTATGCTTAGAGGGATCAACTTCACCACATCGTGGATGGGCTAAGGCATGAAACTAGAAGAACCCTTGGAACTTATGCCCAAGGGAGACTCTCACAACTTAGAGCTCATGAAGTACATTGCTTGTTGGAGCAAGTAGCAAAAGAAGAAGGTGAGCTACGAAAAAGGAAAAGTGCGAAAGAATACAACTGTGACCCCTCTCTTCGAAAGAAGGGAGTGAAATTNGTTCCTTAGACTCTAAAATTGAAAATTTCTTAAAAATTGTAGAAGATTCTAAGGTAGAACAAAGTAGTGACAAAGGTAAGATAAAGTGGAGAGATTTAGGCCCTACACATAACAAGGGTAAGGGGAAAATCACTAACTCCAATGTGGTTGTGAAGTCAGACACAGACGATGATGGTGGATGTGAGATCTGTCACTATGACCATCCTAAGGGATTTTTTCCAATTATCTCACATTTATAGGAGTCTGGGGTGTATGTGCTTAATCCAAGACTCAACCAACGGCAAACACCCTGAAGGTTACCTTATCGACAAGGTAACCCAAGGCAGTTCCACCAACCATTAACATATTATCCAAGTGGAACTCCACCACAACCCATCGGACAACATCAGCAGTGGAAATAACCACAGTTATGGGGGATGCCATTGCCAAAACATCAATACCCTTACCGGCAACCTGACCCTTATGGATATTATGTGCAGCAGCCAATCTCTCCAAGTGACTCTATGAGTCACACAACCCCCCACCATTACTACCAAGTTTGGGAGTATTTCAGAAGGACTCCTTCTCCTCTGGGAGATACTCCATACCCACACCATCCTCCAAATCCATCTGCACCTCTTCCACAGGTAGTTTGCATAACACCTCATGCTCCAACAATGCAAGGGGAACTTCCTCCTCAACCATAGCAATGTCACGCTGTGATAGCTGTAAATATTCAACTTGCTGCTGGTTTTAACAACTATAAAAAGAGAAGATCCTTCTTCAGAAGCAAAAAACCAGACAAACTCTCGCAAAAACAAGCGGTTGGACCCATGTACACTCCTCCATCATCTAACACTTCGGAGCACCCTTCAGTCCAATAGAGCTTAATGCATACGGTTATGTTAATGCATACTGTAACTGACTGGATCAAGGTAGGCCACCTTCCTAGGAAATTAACTAACCCTGGGAGTCCCTTAATCTATTTACAAATCACTAGAAATAAACCACATAGTGCTCTTCCTGACTTAGGTTCTAGAGGTAACTTAATTTCACGAGAGATGTATCATGCCTAGAACCTACCCCAACTTAAGAAGAGCAACATTCAACTAGAGCTGGCAGACCAGTCCATCACCATTCCCTTGGGATTGGTGGAGGAAATTGTTACCACTGTGTGTGGTTGGTCCTACCCAACTGATTTCCTGGTGATTGAAGTTAATAACAACGAAGGGGACTTCCCAATTATAATGGGAAGGGCATGGCTGAGTACAGTAGACGCATGCCTTAGGATCCGCAATCTTTCCTTGGAAATCTCTAAGATAAATATTTATGGGAAGATTGAGAAGAGGAAAGTTCCATGAATCACATACAGTGCTTCATTGGGTCATGACATGGAGGAAATGCCTCCATGTAACAAGTATGCTCTTGAAACTTTGCAACAAAGATGCCTGTATGTAGCAACCACACAACTAGTAGTAGACACCTCATGGTTGACAGCTACTCAAAAGAGCAACCAAATATGCATGGAATGAGCTAAGGAAATCCATGCCCATAACGAAAGCATATATACATTGGAATATGAGCGTCGCCAACTTCCACCCCTTAATCTAAGATCATCAATTGGGAAAAGTTGGATACTTCTTAGAAATTCAAACAGGCGCTCATTATTTCAGATCTCTCCCTTTCCACTCAGTCATGGGGGAGATGGCCACCTATGCTAATCATATGGGGCCCTCAGTTCTTTTTACGTTTTTGTTTTACACATTTTTGTTTTACACAATGTTTTTGTCTTACACATTTTTGTTTTACAAATTTCTTTAACTTTTCTTGTTTTTTGTTTTACAACATCGTTATACTTTTTTCCATTGTGTGTGTGTGTGTGTGATCCATCCTGTAAGTTGTCACCCAATAAGTGTTCAGAATGATGGTATGAACTATTTTCATATTGATTGCTAATGTTTGGTTTTTACCTTAAGTTATGATGTTGATACTAAGGTATGTTCTTTTGATATGATAGGCAATGAGTTCACTTCATCCATCCATCCACAACACTCTATGGTCTCTCTTGGCTTGGAAATGTACAGTCCCTTTCTTAATAAGAACTTAAATGAATCGGTGACTGGGTATTTCCCAAACTAAGGAAGAACTCAAGGTTTGAAAAGGGTGTGACTTCAAGGGAATTTGATGCTTTTGTGTTAGCCATTCTCTTGGGTTCTTGGATGTTTTCTTCTTGAGTTTTCTTACAATTACAATGTTACCTAATTATCTGAAGTTGAGTCAATAAAAATAAGAAGTCTTTGCATGGTGTGGTTCTCATGCATAAAAACAAAAAACACAAAAAGCAAAAAAAAAAAAAAAAAAACTAAGTGAGAATTCAAACCACACCCCTTAGACAAAATAAACTTGGGCTACAAGCACTGGTTATGGAACCAAAAGTGTTCCCTCTAACTAAGGCCCTTCTCGCTTCCCATTCTCTCCTTTTTTTTGTTGGAATGGTGGTGGCTCTTTGGAGATGCATCCTTGTTATCCAAGTGGATGGTTTCGCCGAATGCATTGATGCGAAGTCACTGGATGTGGATGGTTTGAGGATGAACTTGGAATGGGATTTGCCCAATCACATTAATCATGAAACACACAAGGGGTTGTACACCACCTTGTTCTTTAGATTCCATTCCATCCTCTTCTCTCCACCCTTCTCTCCATTGTTCACCTCATTGCCGATTATATCATTAATGTATATTTTGGTAGATGCATTGTTTTCTTTTTGGTAAATTCTTATGGTTAATATTTTAACTCTTGTTCCAAATAACATTCCCGGAGCCTACGAACTCTTTGAATGTGGGTTTGTCAGGGCAGTAAGGGCATGAGCCTGCTTTGGGGAGGACCCACTGACATTCCTATTTGGAGCATTAGTTAAATTCTTTCCCTTAACATTTTGCAATTAATTTTATTTTGTTCATTTTCATCTTAACATCCATTTCATCGATGTCATAGTTATCCCTTTTTATCTCTCTTTCTTGATCCTTTTCTTTCTCCATTCTAACGCTACCGGAGGTTCACGATTAGTCATGGGGGTACGGGGCCCAAGTTTTTCAATTTTCTCCTAGCCTCGAAATTTTTGATTTCCTTCCTAACCCCTACACCTTCGGTAGTCCTCATTAATATATCCCCAAATCCGTATTAGCCATACCACAACCTAGCCAATGAACCTACACCGAAGCAAGGTATTAATTACATGATGATTCATTTACCCTTGCTAATATATGATTGTGTTGAATGTGCAAATGGCAATCATACAACAATGGATCAAATCTGGAGGGAACACCTGGAATGGATCGCTGCTGGAAGTGGCTATGCAAGGAGCAAGATCGATGGTGCACCTACCGATGGACAACGAAAGGCGCAATCTTGGCGTCGGCAACAACAACACTTCTTTCTCTATCTCTCTTTCTTTCTCAGCTGCCAACTAAAGCCTAATGTCCTTGTAATAAGGTGTTCACCCTTGTTGTCATGAACACCAGTTTTGTCAAGCCTTGTAATAATGATCCGTTCACATGTCATCCCATTAGTTCCATTCCCCTCAATAATTCCATACCTTCCCAATATTATTGTAAGGAACTCGAGGATGAGTTTTCATGTAGTCATGGGGGTATGATGAGATGCGATTCGCATGAGCCACAATATCGTGGTCGCCGTGATATCGCGTCGTCCTCTGTGATGTCCTATACACGATATCGTGGTCCATCACAATATCTATAAATAAGAGGTGGCTCTTCCTTGTTTCTCCATCTTGAGTTAGAAGTAGGAAAACTCTGGCAGTTTGATCACTCCAGAGATAGAATATTTTCCATGTGCCTGCAGTAGGAGTCCTAAAGTGAATGGATCTTTATTCAAGCAACATTGTACCTGAACACAAGTTGTGTATGGTAATAAAGACGAGTTTTTCGGATAAATCTTGTAGTGCATGGAATAGGATTTTATTTATTGTTTTCTCTCTCACCCTTAAACTCCTAGAATGCAGAATGAGTATGACTTGATTACAATCATCTAAGGATGTGTACGGATAGTCAAGGAATCGGTTGCTCATCGCATGTGGTATGAGTACGACTTGATTATGAGCATCTAGTGCGACTGCTTGGTAACCCAGTGGCATATCTAGGATCTATGCTTAGTAATCCCAGTGGTAGTCCTAGATGTGTATGATTAGTCAAGGAATCGGCTGCTCATCACACTTAGGCTAGATAGATTCTCTCAACCCTTTCCTCCTAGTTAGGTGCCTCAGTACGACCACTTCGAGCACATGCGTTACGCACAGTGATCCCAACAACGATTAGCATTTGGTAGCTACGGTTGCATCGGTTCAGGGTGTGTACGGTAAGTGGGAACGGATGCTGATGCTAGGTAATTTAGACTTAGTCATTAGTTAGAGTTAGTTAGTTTCTCAACCCTTCACCTCGATAGCATAGGAGAAAAACATAAAAGACCATAAAAATCATATACCTCGAACTTACTTAACCATACACCGTGACAACTACAAGTAAGTCTAGGAAGACAACAAATGATTAACCCCAAGTGTTCCATGGGGTGTGTAGGCACTTAGTCTGTGGAGTTCGACTAGATTGCGTATGCTACGCTTGTTTCGTATGGTTGAGTGTAGGGGTACCTCATCACTCATCAACATTACTCATAATTGTTATATATTTCATATTATCATTAAACAAGGATCATCAGTTATATAGTTATAATGGAATTGTCATGTCTAAAGAATGAATAGATACAACAATTACTCATTATTAGTTAATATACATGATTAAACATAACTAACTTGATTCATACTACAAAACATCATTGATAATGTTTTATATCATGATAGTATATGCTAAATCTTATAATGTAACTACATATAGACATAAACTAGCATGTTAAGCTTGCTAGAACATATCAAACCTTCAACATAAAATACAAAAAATACAAATTTCAAGATTCATCTCTCTGGATTCAATTAATTTTTATTTTAGTTATTATATATTAAAGTAACTAATCTTTAATTAGTTAGATATCTAAAGTTGTAGCAATTTGATCTTATCAAATAAGGTTATGTTTGTACAACATGGTGTTGGGTCATGAATAACATAACTAGTGGCTATTTTATTTATGCATATCATATGTTATGTATTGTACTTTTCCCATACCATGTATGTGTCATTGCACTTGTTTCATAAGGGACTACAATGTAAGTATATGTGTGAAGTGTTGTACTTCTCCCTCAAGAAATTGTAACTTATGTTTGTATATGTGTGTGTGTAAGATATTGTACCTATTCCAAAAGGGATTGCAATATAATTAGTTAGATATATATGTGGATGTTACCCCTATCCATTAGGGATTGCAAAAGGTATATTTTATTTTAAATAATAAAATCATAATATTTATTTCCTTGTATTATATGTATCATAATACTTTTTATATTTCTTAAACACAATGACATACCTAATTAAATACATGTTTTGAATGATATTCTCCTTGATATCTTAGTTAGTGGGAGCCCTTATTAGCAAGATATAAATTGATCTCAAATTCAACATTGCATTAATGCTTGTATAAAAAGTTTATCAAAATTTTATATAATTAAATTTGACATTTCTATGTGACAAAATATTCAATGGTATTCCATGTAACTAAATAATGTTCAAACTAAATAATTGAAAAATCTATTTAGCATTGACACATACTTTTATAATCAATAAGTGAAAATAATTGATCAATAAGTTAATCATTACAAGAATAAAATTAGCTTCCTTGTTAGTCTTTATTTTCCTATAATGAAACCCATCCCACTTACTTTTCATTTTCAATATAGAATATCATACATATAAAGATATCCTTTAAGCTTGTGATGTTTGACTTTGATTTTTTGACAAACTAAACATCTAGTTACAAAATTCAAAAAATTTTCTTCATTTTAAGCCACCAATGTTACTCTTCTAAAATTCGCACCTTTCTTTGTTTCAAATCACAAATAATGCTCTTAGTATTTTTAAGATTTTAACTTCAAAAATTTACAATAATATGCATGTATGGAACCTTGCATTATGGGTGTTGTTACTATGGTGGTATAATGACCATGATTCTAGATAAATAAAAATTGAGAAAATAAGAAACTCTACATGTATCAATCATCTCAATGATGCAATGCCATGATTATATGAAAATAAAATGACTATAACTAGAAACTTCATGTTTTCATGATAATACAATTACCTCAAGATGGATCTATGGGTGAGAAAATGTCATCAATTTGTTGTCAAGGATCTAGAATTTCATGGTTCATAATATTGTGTACTGGTGGTAAGTAGTATTTCTACAAAAGTATTCTTTTCTAATCTTATGAGAATAACTCCATGAATTAGAGGCTAAGTATCTAACTCACTATCGTAAATGATCTTTCAATTAATATAACTCTTAATATATCAACAATCATAAAATGAACTATCATAAACCTCTAATTAAAGATAGACTTAGCCTACTAACCACAAACTAGGAATGGTAAAGAAATAATAAGTATAAATGAGAAAATATATAAATGATGCAAATAAAAACTAAGTATGAAAATGAACTATAAACAATGTAAAATAAAATATAATTATAGGAATTATGATTATAATAAAATATTAATAAGGAAAATAAACCAATGTAAGAGAAAAGGATTTTTATATTCCCTTTCCAATGATAAATATTACTTTATTAATGAAATATAGAGTTCACCTCCTATGGAGGACTAGGACTATAAGGGGTGATGAAAAATGTATAAAAGAGGAATTGATAATAGAAACTTAGTTTTTGAATAAAATGTAAGTTTTAGTAATGAAATTAAACCTTTGGAAGGTTAAAAGGACAAGTAGGAAAGTTACAAATACCATCTAGAATTGGTTTGAGGCCATAATGGGGTTGTTTTGAGTAATTTTCTAGGAAGTAATGTTAGATCTAAAATAGTTCAAACTCTAAAACTAGTGATGCTAATGCTGAAAAATTCTAACTCTAGATAGACACTGCAAGAACTACCCAAGTGACACTGATGCTGATGTTAACATTAGCATCAATGTCACCACATAAGCTATTGGATACTTAGGCACTAGACTAAGCTCATGTACTATAAACAAGAGACAGGGTGGTTATGGAGGATATGGAAAATACTAGGAAGATACTTACTCATGTTCTTGATCTCTCAAATCCAAAAAAGTACTTTTAATCTTAAGAAAATAGCCTAAAATTTAATTTTTAATGTTTTATTTATAGGCCTAGGGTGTCCAAATTTAAATCTAAATTCAAGTGAAGTTAACTCAATGTTCATTTTCGGAAACTTCAACTTGGAAGACTGGGTGATGCAAGTTACTTAAGTGGTGATACTAATGCTTATCTTGGCATTAGCATTAGCATAACCAAGGAGATAGAAGAATTTTTTCATGATTTTCCAAAATATAATTCCAAATCTTAGGGACCCTTTCTAATGTTCAACCTAATGTTAAATTTTGTCATGATAATTCTTATAGAATGCCAAAGAGCTTATGGACGTAACTTAGCTTGATGCTAATGTGGCTAGGGTGATGTTGATGTTGATGCTAATGTTAATGTTATCATCACCACTTAAATAACCTACATTGTCCAGTCCTCCAAGACAAAGTTTCCAAAAAACAATCTATGAGTTAACTCCACTTGACTCTAGTACTAAATATGAAAACCCCAAGCCTATAAATATAGAATCAAAATCCAAATTTAAGTTCATTTTTTTGTATATCTAGAATATTTTTCAAATTTCAATAGATTAAGAGCATAAGAATTTTCCCTCCCAACATCTCCTATATGCTCCATGGCCACCATAGTCACTTCAAGTAATCTACAAGATTAAGTTAATATCTAAGCTCTTGATAATCCACATACTAACACTAATTGCAGCATCAAAATTACTTAGGAAACTTTCATGTCACTTGTCTACAGTCAAAAGTTTTCAATATCATTATCACTACTTCTACACTTAGAATTTTCTTAACTTCAATGTCACTTACTCAATATTTTGTCAAAATAGCCTTGTTTTGGCTCCAAATCGATTCTAGACCATACTTGAATCTTTTCCACTTATATCTTTATCTTCCAAAGGTTTAATTTCATTGCTAAAACATCCCTTCCCTCTTCCATTTGTTTATAAGTTAAGTTTCTTTTATCAATTTTATCTCTTATATGTTCTTCAACATCCCCTTGTAATTTAGGCCCTCCATAGGAAGTAAACTTCAAATATCATTAATAAAGTAATTTTGACAATTAGGAAGGAAATTATAAACATTTTTTACACATTAACTCTCTCATTTCTCATCTCTTATCCTTTTATTCCTTTTCTTATACTTAGATTTTATTTGACATCACTACTAGTTCATTTCTACACTTATTTTTATTTACATCATTTAAACATGATTGGCTCTATTAATTATTATCCATTTCATCACTTCCATTTTCATTCCTAATTCATGGGTGGTAGGCTAAGTCTATATTCAATTAGAAGTGGAGACATCTTGTCCTAGCTAGAGGCATCTCTAGTGAGACATGTATCCAAAGTAGGAGACATCTATAGGAAGACATCTTATCTTATCAAGAGATGTTTTTTCATGATAAGAAACATCTTCTTGAATATAGGGTTTATCAAAAAGGAATATGGTCAAGCTAGTAGATATCCTATACAATCAAGGAACCTTTTGAATTGGTAGCTCCAATTTGGAAAATAGCTAAGAAAGATGAGAACAAGATTGAAGATGGCTAATAATCTCCAAGTTGGTTATGAGGAAGGTTTTCCTATGGTTATTCTCTTGTAATTAATAAATATTATTTTATGATTTCTTATTTGAAAAGAGAATTTTGAGGCATTAAAGTTGGAAAGAAAATTACATGAATGGATGTTGATGAGTGGTGAGGTACCCCTACACTCAACCATATGAATATGAGCATTACGCACAATCTAGTCAAACTCCAAGGACTAAGTGTTTATGCACCTTCACAGAACAAGAATGGGTTAGGTGATCATTTTCTTCCCAAGCTTACTCATATGGCATAATTGTATGGTTAAGTAAACTTCAGGTATATGATTTTTATGCTTTTTATGTTTATGTCCTGGTGCTAAAATGGAGAAGTGAAATAATTAAGTGACTAATTTAATTTAACTAATCCACTAGGTTCTAACTAGTCCTAACACCACCATCCATTCCCGCTCTTCATACACATCCTAAACTAGTCTAACACTACTAGGACTACCAAACGCTAGTTGTTACTAGGTTACCAAGTGTTCCACGTATACTAGAAGTGGTTGTACTGAGTGTGCTTACTTGTGAAAATTAATGAATCAATAAAAGCAACATCCATTAATTGACAAAAGCATTAAATAACTATAAATAACATTAAAATTAATAAATAAGCTAATCTAAATGTTGGAAGGCTTATCACAAAGTTTGCCTTTATTTCTGGACACAAGGTGTGCTCAAGTACACAATGCTCGAATAAAGATCCATTCACTTTATGACTCCTACTGCAAGCACTCAAAAATAATTCCAACTCTAAAAAGGTAAAAATGTAAGAGTTTGAGTAAGGGAATAAGAAACTAATGCCAAAACCAAGTGCGCTAGCCTCTTATTTATAGGCAATGAGACAAGTTTCGATATCAGATGTCGAATATCGCTTGGTAGGCCCCAATATCGCAGACCCGATATCACGGATCCGATATCGTGGTCCCAATATCACAGTTCATCATACCTCCATGAATGAATAAAAACTTGTCCTTGAGTTCCTTACAAAATATTGGGAAGGTATGGGATTATTGACCATATGATAATCTAACAGTGACATGGAATGATAGACTCAAAGCACCCAGTGAACAGATCGACAAACATATTACAAAATTGGTGTTCATACCCATTGTGCTAAACTCCATACATAGATGATATCTAGACCTTTATTGATAGCTTGAAAAGAGAGAAAAGAAAATGAGGTGTGTTGTTGCCAATGTGCACACCATTTTTCATCCATGGCCATATGATGTGTGTTCCTTGCATAATTGCTTCAGCTCTAGTCCATCTTGAGTGCTCCCTCCTATCCCAGTCCATTGTTCATGTGATTGCCATCTACACATAAAACATAGTCATGAATTAGCAAGGATAGATAAGATATAATGTGATTGATACCTTGCCTCACTATGAAGAACATTGGCTAGGTTGTGGTATGGAAGATACTAGGTTAGAGGCTTATCACTTGGTAACTACCCAAGGTGTAGGGGTGAGATAAGTAATGGAATGAAAAATTTTGTGATAGAACCCCCACAACTAAGAGTGGACCTCTGGTAGTGATAAGATGGAAAATGAAAGAATAAGGAAGATTAGAGGAAGAAGAATGGCGAAGCTAATAAAAAAAATTAGATGTCATGGATGGGATGAGATGAAAAATAGTTGATTGCAGAAATGTTTAAGAGAAAGGGCTTAATAATTGTAGCAAAAAGGAATGCTAGTAGGTCCTCCCCAAAGTAGGCTCATGCCCTTAATGCCCTAATAATCCCACACACCAAAGAGTCTATAGGCTCTAGGAATGACATATG
>MNCI01007803.1:90451-112121 GCA_015680685.1 Gnetum montanum
AAGCTGAGAAACAAACTTCACAAGTGAAATAGGAGGCCCAATCCTTCAACATCTATCAACAAATACTTGCCACTGAACACTTTGCTTAGGTGGAGGTTAAAGCACCATTAGCTCTAGAATAAGGACAATGCCTCTTGTTGTCAGCTAAATCTCTGTAGATAGTCCAAGAAAAATTAATTATGTTTATAGTGATTATGGAACTGAATTTTAGACCATTCATGAAGTTTTCACCTAAGAATGTCCAAACATAACTCCAAGCCTCTCCTTTGTGGCCAATTCTATCTTGTAATTGTGAATGGTACTTAGGAGAAGTCTACTAGTTTTGGAAAAATAAATAAGATGATGTCATTGTATAAATAGCAGTGATCTTTGTGCTTATTCAATGGAAGTTATTGCGAAGGTACTTAACATTCCCAATGTTGGAACAAATACTACACAGATCTCTACCATATTTGATACTAAGGCAAAGAAGTTATGGCTACAAAGAGCATATGAAAAAGAAGAGAAGAAATGCATTGAATTATGTACTAAGAAGAAGATATACTTTAAGATAGAAACTTATCACATTTTTCCCAAAAAAAAATCTTAAACAAAATCTCCACCTATGCTGCAAGAGGGAGTACCATCCTTATAGGAAAATTTAATACAAATCTGGCTCATTTAGTACTCTTGGAAATTCAAAGAAGTTTTGAAGAAAAGATTGCAAGGAAATTCACATTATGATTCTCTTGCTTTATCAAAAGATTGTGCAAGCAAGCTGGAATTCTAAGGTATACAAATGATGTCTTACGTAAATCCTAGAATGCATCACATGCTGAAATGTCCAAGCTAGTGTCATCAAAGAAAGATCAACTAGAGAAACTAGTAAGCATTGACAGAGTAGCAAGTTCAACACTCATAGGCAATATTCTAGTAATAGAGTAAGAATAAGTAGGAAATAGTGGATCAATGTGAGCTAATGATGGACCTAGATAGAGTGCTTTACTAGTACAATAGGACTACAAACCTTCTATGAGCCACTCACAGTAGAATGTAGAAATCATTAGTTAGGGAATGAGGGAAGGTTCCACATTATACACAGTAAGAGATAACTCCATAAGGCCTACTATATTAATAGGATCCACTAGTGGTTAGGTATTCTTACACATAGTAGAGGATGAAGATTTGGTACAATAAATTTCTTGGAATGGTGCATCTTTCCAAGTTATACTAGAAAGTAAAGAAGAAGCTAGAGTTATGGTGATGCAACACCAAGATGTAGTAGGAGTAGTAGAGATGATCACAAATAACATTAAAGAATCATTTAATGTTCCCATTGTGTCACAAATAGACATCACTAGGGGTAAATATGTTGAAATGATAACCAAAACATCTATGACCCCAATAGAACATGAAGATATCTTGGA
This sequence comes from Gnetum montanum, assembly GCA_015680685.1. Taxonomy (NCBI): domain Eukaryota; kingdom Viridiplantae; phylum Streptophyta; class Gnetopsida; order Gnetales; family Gnetaceae; genus Gnetum; species Gnetum montanum. Next base: position 91,858 of record MNCI01007803.1, read on the forward strand.
TCAACTATTGTAGATAGGTGAAGTTATGCAAAATGTCTTTGATATTTCTAACAATATCATTGTAGTTCATTCAGATCTAATTTGAAAAAATGATAAGTTTTTCATGGACGAAATAAGAGCCAAAGATACAGAAAATGAAGTGCAAAGGTTGCAAGTTGAATTAATAGCCTTGAAATCAGAAAGAAGAGACCCCACATAGTATGTAGTGCTAGACTAGGTGGAAAAATTCAAAACTAAGTAGGTAACTCAGTTCATAGCCAAAAATATCCATGTAGAGATGGAAAAGGAAAAAGAAATATGGAATGCATCTATGGCAGAAGCTTAAACTTATGCACATGCTAAGGTCATAACTACCTCAGAGGAGACAAACAAAAGAATTTCTATTGAGAACACAAGGTTGATAGACATAGAGAAGCAAAAAACTATTCTCAAAGAAAGTATTGATTAGTTAAGACTATAATTTGTCAGAGTTAACAAAGATATGAGAAAATCGGCCAAAGAGAACAAAACCCTATCAATGAAAGAAGTTTGCACTATCTGTTAAAAATCAGCAATTGAAATTAGTACATGGAAAAATGAGGCCAAGAAACATGAAAGGCTCAAGGAACACTTTAGAGACCAGGTGGACATGTATAAAGAAATCAATAAAAAAGAAATCTAGATGGCTAAAAATCAGTTCCGTCACTACATGGACACCTGATTTGTAGCCAATCTTGGATAGCCTCATCCATGTTCATGAAGCTAAAGTGAAAAATAAGAACTTGCAATTCAAGGACATGACAAAGTACATGGGGCTAGCAAACCTTCAATATGCTAATTTGGCCATGTTAACAGTAGGTAGACCAAGAAATGAACTGGAGTAGTAGGTGGTCATAGTATACACCATGCACGAGAAAGAGTTTGCAGATAGAGAGATGCATGACAAGCCAGCCAAAGTTTGGTGTTGAATCACCTTAATAATTAACTTCATTGTAAAATTGTCATCTTGTCCATGACTAACCCATGACTAATATCCGTGAAGGAATGATTTTAAATTCAAAAAGATCATCAAGACAAATAATAATTAGATTTGAACTCAATCAAAAACTTCATACTTATGACTATCACTCATAAGTAAAATCAACAAAACTTGACCTTAACTTCTAATATTAAGTTCAAAGATGAAAAGAAGTTGATTAAACCAAATTGAAGTTACATAAATTTATCATAAATACAAAAGATTACAAAGGAGACGTCACCTACTTTGTGACCCTACTCTGCTATCTCCACAATACAACAACTTCCGAACCCTCATATATCAATAGTTATTGATTGTCACAAAGCATCAACAATCTTCCTTAATATTTTTAATACAAAAGAATATTCAATTTAGTGTGGGTTCTCTCTTGAGGTTTTCATCTGCCTAATGCACAATTGAGGCTCTTATTTATACTCAGATCACCTTCTTTGATTGTTGATTCAAATCACCTTTCTATGAAAATCGATATCTTGATTTCTTCTTGAGACCTTTGCTATAACAAAATCCATGTTATCAATCCATATTGTAGCCGATATGAGGATCAATATAATTGATATTGATCTCCATCACTACTGCGATTTCCTGCGATACATAAACTTAAAAGAGAAATTAATACTTATTAATTTATATTTTCAAAATCGATTATTTTTTATAGATGAAAACTGTAAAAAAGAAATACTAGTTCATAACATTAAAAACCAAAGCAATTCAAGATTTAACACAACCCTCGACTAGGCTTTGGCCAGTGCTTGGCCATAAAGGCAAAAATAATAAAGAAAAAAATTAATATATATGCATAGCTATAAAAACAAACAAAATATTTATTCAAGGCTTGACAATAACCCACTCATCAATATTTCCATTTTGGTAAATAATAGAGAACATGACTCTATCTAAAAAGGTATTGATATATTGTAGAGAATTATTGATCATGAAAAAAGAATCATCTAAAAAGTGCATGTTAAGCAATTGCTTGATTATCAACTAAAATTCCCTTAATAATATTCCTTCAAAGATTATAATGTAGATTAGGTGAAAGAAATTCTACATCAACAATAAAAAGATAGGCAGCTAGAGAGGAACACCTTGACAAAATGACCATTAAAGAGAAAAGAAGGTACTTAACCTAAAAGTAGTCGCAACTTGGGCATTACTAAATTTATGCATAGCTGAGGGGAGTGTTAAATGGCAAAAAGAAAATAATAATGTATCATTGGAAATTGCCAATTGTCTAGTTAGCAACTATTATAACTTTAGAAAATGTTTATGTTGCCAGCTTTTGTTAGTTGTTACCAACTGAGGTTGTCAATTGTAATGATCTCTATAGTAAATTACAAAAAGAAAAATTTGTATTAAAACATTGTAAATTTTGGTGAAGGACAATATTGAATGTGCCTTGTCTTTGGCCTTGGATTGGCCTTAACCTATGATATGGATTCCCCTTTTTTGATATTTCTTATGAACATAAAGGAAAAGAAAATTGAGAAAAATGAGATTCCACATCCTAGGCCAATCTAGTGCCTACCATTAGGCATTGCCCTTAATTATAGTTTGTAATATTTTAATAAGAATTGTTTCATTTAGTAACTTATTATAGATATTATTACAATTAACATCACTTAACAACAACTAGCAAAAACTATACATTATTGTTTCCTTTTACCTACTCTCAAGATGAAAGACCCTCTCAAGACCATGCGGCTACAAAGGCAAGCAACCCTGGAAGTATTAATGTATTTGTACACCATCCATCACAAAACTTAGTGTTCATCCCAAACTATTCTTTTCTGATTAAGCTGATATTATTACAAAATGCAAACTTCCATCTTGTTCGCAGTATCCTTGCTTTCTACCTGTAATGGTAAGCATGAAAATGGTGACCGGTGCTGATAATGATATCGATTTGTGCAGCTGGAATGGCTGAAGGTGCTTGCATTAACAACATCATCGTAAATGACAACGAAGAAAGCAACATCGACCGCAATAATAGTAATAAGATGCATATGAATACGAAAAGAGGGTAATAGCGTAGCATTCTAAGCCTATTCCATTACAGCTCTTGAGCCTTATTCTGTCTGTCGTACTTAATCAGCTCTGAAAGTTGTAAAGCTTTTTTTATCTCAAAATTTATTGCATCCATTACTGCAACTACAACTGTTCTGTAGCCCCAAGTACAAGAGTTCGAAAACTAAGCACGGTAGTTTACAATTGCTCTCTGGCTGCAGCATATTTTCGTGCACACATGCAGCTGCAGAAACAATTAGTTCTCAAACTCAAAACCTACAACATAATAGAGCTTAATTATCTTTTTATTTTTCAGATAAATTGATTTTAGTAAGATATGGAATTTTTGATGGGATGATCCGGTTGACTAGCTTCGGAGGAGTGTTATCCTTTTATGGTTAATGACTTGACTAAACTGAATTTTTTAATGGTTTTGTTCACCTTCCTTTTAACGTTTGTTTAAGATCATTATATATTTTAGTTGCTAACATCAGCCCTTGTGAATGAAACAGATAACTAATGCGCAAACGAAAGAATCGCATTTGTGGCATGCAGTTCCACCCACCAAGGTTAGTCCAACATGGTATATCAATGGAGGAACAGGTAGGTTCTATTCCACATGAATTTCCATTCTTTGAATTGAATTGCGCAGAAGACTGGAAAATCAACAAAAGATCATCACAGACGGCAGCACAGACAAGAAACCCTGCAAGTGTTTATACATCATCAATCAAAGGCTCGAGTATTCATCCCAAACCTATCTTGTACTTTGATTCATTTCTTGTTGAGCTAATATTATTGCAAATACAAATCCCGTTTGTAGTATGCTTGTTCTTTACATGCAATCTCAAGCATGAACGTAAGAATGGTAACTGGTTCGATGCTGATCATGATGTTGATATGTGCAGCTCAAATTGGTGAAGGTGCTGGCATTAGCAGCAGCAAAAATAATAATAAGGCTATGCATATGCATATGCATATGATGAAGAAGTGGGCAAGGGCAGCAGGGCAAAATGCTCCACCCAGCGCCCCCTCGCACTGCTGCAACGGACATGGCTGTGTGCCAAGTCCAGGCTCTCCCTGTAGGCCACCGCCATGAGCAGCCAGGATGAGCTAGCCTCAGAGTTCACATGCATGACCATAATGATATTCTGCCGTCCATGAGCATCCTTCCTCTCATGTTTTAAATTCTTGTAATCCAACCACTAGTAATACTTACCTTGGTCAGGGGCTTCATTTCTTTCAATAAATATCATCTCCCCTTTCGGGAGTCATGGGCAACATTTGATTGCATCAAATCAACATCTACGGCTCTACTCTTTCAATATATATTCTCTTAGAATGATGGGCACCATCTAATTGTTTCCCATCAACACTTATTTTGGTTTTGAATTCATTTTTCTTATTTTAGTATGCAAACCATTTTAATGTAGAAATCATATATAACATGGTTCAGTTTTTACAATTAATTTTTATTGACAAATTAAAGATAAAAATTTAGCCTCAATACTATCAATTATACAAGGAACTGAATTTTCCCAGCTCCATTTTATTGAAAGAATGAAGATACTGAAATATTTTATTTGACATTTTATTATAAATGAAGCTTTCTTCTTAAACTTCAAAGTAAATTCCCTACAAGAAAGAAATAAACCTTTAATTAAAAATAGAAGGCACTATAAGTTACAAAATATGGAGGAATCTACCTTAGGTTTTAAGAACAGAAGTCATTCTTAACATTTTAATCAATTTTGGTATAGAGGTTAAAGAAATATATGAAATAGCCAACAAAATCGTAGAGTACAAAGGAAAAGACTCTTTAATTTTAATATTAAAAATTCTAGTATTTATTTATAATTCTTACCTAAAAATAAACTGTTAGAATTAACATTTTAGAATGTAAGTATCTTTATAGAAGTTTAAAATCCATCCCGGAGAATACAGAGGGGAATACAAAATCTTATGATAATTTAAAAATGTATTCTCACAAAATACTATGAATATGGAATTGTGCATTTGAAATATTTATTCGACAACGAAAAACGAAAGCCTCGTCCAATGCAGTTGGTGGCCGGGAATTGTCGATTATGGTTTAAGGTGGTTTAACACTTTAAAAGTCTTCAATTTTGGTAAAACTTTCGCGTCAACTTGGTTGTAAGAATCAAAGCGGTATTTTCGTTGCCGGTTTAAAACATGTGTGAACCGGGCAGCGCAGTTTCATCGTCTTCGAAGTTCAGGTCAACGCTAATTTCTCTCTCTCTGCTCTTCAAATTTTATATCAACACGTATCAATTTTCTGACACTTCATAGTCATAGTGTCCTGAATCGTTTTGCCTTGTAAGTGCTTTTTCAAAACTTGATATCTCATAAAAATTTAATTCACACCGTTGGTTTTATATCTATAACCGGAAATTTTGTTGCATGATTCTAGTAAATTATTACCTAAAAATCTTGAAATATTGAAAAGATAAATTTTAAAAAGAACGAAGAGTTCTACTTTTAGTAGGATAGGACCGCCCTATTTGTCTTTTCAGCCGTTTACAGTAATGAGCCTTCTTTACCCTAAAACTCATGGGGTAAGATGATTGATGTATGAGAAATCATTTTTCAAAGAACAAAATAATTTGTGCCGAGGGGGAAAGAACTTGCACTCAAGATTATATTCTACAAATTTAATGCAACAAACAGGAAACAACTATGGGAGTTATTTCTCTATTTTTATTTTTAATGTGCATAATCATGCATTGAATTATATTTATTTTGGTCTCTCCTTCACTGGTTCAACTTAATCAAAGTAATTCAAATGTACATCAAATTTATTTGCTAATCCTATGGCAAGTCTCTCCTTAATGCATTGTACATCTATAATGATGCTTGGAACCTCCTTAACATAGCACCACGTGAATAAAAATAATTGTTTAATTAGAAACCACATATAACAAATAAAATGTAGAGAAAAGGGTAATGGTTTCTGGTTAAATGTCCCCATCATACTATTACTAAATTTATATAACTTTTTTTATTTATAGTTTTCATTTTAAGCATTTATAACTAATATTTCTTCTAGTAAAAGATACTTTCACCAAGACTATAGGCTATTAGAAAATCCACTTTCCTATATCAATTATCTTTAAATAATCTTTTGATTTTAAATCCAAATTTAATTTATGAAAAATAAGTGTCTATCTTTGATACCTACTTCTCTTTTAAACAATAATTAAAAATAAGTAGAGTTTTCTTAGCATTTACTTATGTTTTAAAATAAGTAACAATCCTAAATATAGGTTGGTAGGATTCAATTTTCTACTTTGCTCATTTGATTTTGTTTAAATATATATATAGACAGGATACATTCTTTTATATATCATCATCATCATGCTTTCAAAATAAACCTTTTACTTTCAAAATGAATAACCTATCACAGCAAATAAAAGGTTCCTTCACTAAGAGTACTAACTTTGTTTTTAAGAAAAAAGAATTATCACTTGAAACCTATATTTATATTATATTATGTTCCCATCTATTTCACTAATGCACTGTGTCTCCGATTATTAGTTTATGTAAGAAGACTGAGAAGAAAATGATCTACAATTACTCAATGAGACCAAATGCTATTGCTACTTCATCCATAGATTATGACACAAGCTACTACAATACTTGTACAATGTATGGTGAAGCATGGGACATACTTGTTGCTCATCATTTACCACCATTAGTGGGTATAATGCTAGTAGTTTAGTTTAGTTAGTTAGCATTACACATAATTCTTATTAAAGCTTTAACAATTTAATTTTTAAAGTATTTAATATTAATTCAATTATACACACTAATTGAATCATGCATGCTTCTTACAAATCTAACAACCCATCATAATCAAGAAATTCTATAGGCGGCAATGAAATAAATGATGTCAATGATGATTGATGTGTATCATTACAAGTAAGGATCTCTTATGTTCACCAAGACCCTTATCTTTCTTACATTACTTTCATGTTTCATCACAATGAATAATTCTAGTAAATGAACTTGCAAGGAAATATTGTGCTCCCACCAAATAGAGCAGCTCAATCCATACTTTAAGTAGAACTCCTGAAGCCTAGACTTGATCATCTTATGAATGGCTATCATATTTAAGAAACCAAGTATAGATTCTGTCAATCAATAGAGGTGTTGTCTATGCTAGATTATCAATGAAGACTTGATATGATTCTGACGAGAGCAAGTATGCTATACCTATGACATCTAAATTAGAAAAAGAAGATACAGATCATCAATTAGTGAGGTTTCATCACTATCAATATTCTTCACATTCTTCTCTCTTTAACACTAGGGACTTAGAGCATACAAGATTTTGTTCTACATAGTGAGCATTTCTATAAGAGATGGGCAAGATTGTAAAACACTATGATCTTTATGGTCTAGAACCTCTACTAGATTAAGGGCATATATACATAGGGACCATGGAAGAAGGCTAAGTTGATATGGTTCTCTTGGCTTACCATCATCAACATCAACATCATCAAGCTTTGATGAGGATGAATGTGGTTAAGGGTGAAGAGCCCTCAATAGGAACCTAGATAAATAACCTGATGAGAATTCTAGGAGAAATCCTAAGACATCCAAAGATAAAGATCAAGATAAAATATAGGAAAAGAGACACAAAAAGGAAAGAAAAAAAATACCATCATGATTAAGCAAGTAGAGATCATGATCATCATGATGATTTTAATGTGTCAAATGAATATGATAAACCATTAGTAACAATAAGAAGCATGATTAAGATCTATGAGGCAATAAGACTTTCAACTAAACATCAAAAATAGTGCCACATTAAGTGTTTATATGCATGAACAATATTCCTCAATTTGAGTAAAGTTACAATGTAGATCTGTAGAATCGTTGACAAGCTTTTCATGATGTCTATGCATTACAAAATATTAAGAGAAAATTACAAAAGATAAAGCTATTTCTAAGAATGAACATCAAAGAGGAAGATAGTTGATACAATTTAGTAGAGCCTGATTCTATTCACTGGTAGAAAATAATGCTCAAGTGCTTAATGAGAAGTACCAAACCTATTCTAGAGTGTCCAATCTATAGAAGCAAATTAAATAATAGAAGAAAGCAACTAACAAATCTCTTGATGAAGCCTTAAGTAGGTACTATTTGTTATTGCACTAATGCCTATACCATTGCTTCGCTTAGAAAGAATAGCTATGCAATATCATAGATGGCTTGAGAAGAATAACTAGTAAGATCCTCAGAATTTATTTCCAAGGAAGATCATTAGAATTAAGGGCCCATCAAATTTGGAGACTAATTGACTAAGTAGTAAAACAACAACAAGAAGTTGAAATGGAGGGAAATAAAGAGTATAATAGGAACCCATCCTTTCCTAAGAGGGATGTTCATGCCTATGATATAAAAGAAGAAGATGCTTCTTTGAATCTAATGGTTCAACAAAAGATTTTTCTAATACATAAATCTATATTAAAAATTGTAGCAAAGGTCAATAAAATCTACAATTACGTGGATGAGAAATTTTCATCAATCCTAAAAATGATGCAGAAATGCAGAGAGCGGACCAACTAGGATAAACAGAAGAAGAAAGAGGTAGCCAAGAATATGTATTTGCATAAGGGTAGAGCTGCTATAGTAGAAGAGCTTCCTAATTCAAACTCAAAGGAGGATGATCAATGTGATCAATGAAAGTATAAATATCCAAAGAGTATTTTTCTTATCATGTCACACATGATCCTCTTACTACAACAATTAGAGTCATATGCATTAAAATCCAAGTTTTCCAAGAAGCAAATGCCAAGGAAATTACCTTATCCTCAAAGAAACTATGAATGATCCCACCAACACTAGTACTATCTAAGTAAGATGCCTCCTTAGCTTTAAAAGTAACATCATTAGCAATAAAAAACCCAAGTTGTGGGGTATGCCACTACCAAGATAATAGTACCCTTACTACCAATGAGATTCATATGATTACTATGTTCAAAAAGCTATCTCATTAAACAATCCTACTATTCATGCTCTTTTATCTTATTTTACATTCTTAAACATCATAGATCCACAAATTCATATTCTAAGTTACCATCCTATGCTTCTTATCAATCTTCACAGTTGATACATCACTCTCATATTCTCTTCCACTTGTGCCACCACTGCCTAAGCAAGACAAGTTGACCATGCAACCACACCAAAACAATTTCACATGCATTATTCATTTCCACATGGATGATAGTGCTAGTAGCCCTGAGCATAAGCCTAGAAAGCATTCCTTCTTCAAGACATTTTTCATGCTTGTTAATGGAGCTAGTAGAATTGCTAGCTTACTTTAACAAGTGCAGGAACTATAGATTACAACTCCAATCATCATCCAACTATCTTTTAGTATCTCAACCGAGCCAACAATAGGTATTATTCAAGAAACTAATTTAAAAGGTATCATGATTACCAATGCATTCATTAATTAGATTAAGTAAGAGCTATTCTAAAGAAACAATGGATCAATAAAGTCTATAAATCTATTTGCAGATTGTAGAAAATACACCATGCAAAACTCTACCAGATTCAAGTTATGGTATGAATCTTATTTTCCAAAAAAAGTATAAAGCTTAGAACTTGTCACCCATGAAAAGGGACAAATATCAAACTAAAGCTTATATACAATTAATCATTGTTCCTTTGGGGTAGATAGATCATGTGGTGATCACCATTAGTGGATGGTCTTACTTGGTAGATTTTCTAGTGGTCCATCTGGAGAATAATAAAAGTGCATTTTTAATCATCATGGAAAGAGCATGGCTTAGCACCATTAATGATAAATTGAGCATTAGAAATATTATCTTGGATATTACAAAGAATAAAAAGCATGATATTATGTAGAAGCAAAGAGTTCCATGCATAATGTACAGTGATATGATGTGCAACTATGTGCAAAAGGTATGAAGTCTAAAAAGAACTACTATTTCTATAGGTAGTGATTCTTCAGGATATATGTGCATAAAAAATGTTTTTACATAATAGACACAAGGCAAGAAGACATGTAGTGGATGATAGAAAAAGTGGAATAAAAATTAGAGATACACATGAAATCAATAAAGAAACTCACTAGTTTTTGTGTTGAAGAAATGAATGAAATAAAAGGACTACATTGGAAAACAAAATTTAGACAAGATGATGTAGGAACACCTCTATGATTCCCTTGTCCTTTTCTATGTGTATGTTTTGGAAAATTAAAACATTAAAGAGACATCTTTGAGGACTAGAAGATGTCTTGGCTAAGGCCTAGGAGTGACAGGAGATGTTTGTAGTTTAGACTAGAGGTCTTGTTGTATGGAGTAACATCTCAAGTGAGACATCTCAACTGAGAAGAAGATGTCTCAAGGGAGACTTCTCTCTAGAACATGGGATGTCTCCATTTCAAATAAAATGTCTTAATTAATATGTCTTAGTAGTTGTGGAGATGTCTTGGCAACTAGAAGAGACATATGGGAAAAATAATAGATGTCTTGTTTAAGAGTTGGGTTGACATAGAGACATCTTCCCAACATTAGAGATGACCTGTACAGATGGGAAAACCTTCCAAAACATCTATCCCAATTTGGAAAATGTTGGAATATGTTCAAAAAGAATAGAAAATGCTATGGAGAAGGTGAGAAGGGTTGGAATCCATCTGAAGATCCTCAAGTCGAGTTGAGAAAATGTTTCTAGGTTTCCTATCTTCTAATTTGTGATAGATATTATTGTATTTTCATCATTGTTAGACAATGAGTTAGAAAGAATGCTTGAGAGTGGAGAGCTAAGTAAGAGAGAGTGCATAAACACATCAAGTAAGTGTAATTAGTGACTATAGCTCCAAGATCAACATGTGGTGTGTTGATCTTTGTATTATATTCTCTTGTGTCTTACTTGTGAGTTGAGATTTCAATCCCAGGTTATGGAAGTGATTCTTCTTTAGGCAAGCCTCATGAGGAAGATGAGGCAAGGCTTGCTAGAGCATTCAGAAATGCTACCAAACTTCTTTACATATATTTGAAGACTTTCAATGGTGTGGATGGAACCAATGCTTTTGCAAGTTAGCTAAAGGTACTTAAGAAGAATTTCTAGCTAGAAGAGGTATTGAATAAATTAAGGATACCTATTTCTAAACCTAGACTAGAAGGTATGTCTTCTACGTGGTGGGAAAAGGAGTCCCACTGTTATGAAAGATGAAATGGTTAACCCATCAAAGATTAGGATCTAATGAAATATAGGTTGAAGAGAAATTTTGCATAGTCTCATTGGAGACAAGAAACCATTATGAAGTTAAAATTTCTAGGTTAGGGTGATCAATATGAAGGCATAGTTGGTGATCAATATGAAGAAAAGTCATTTCTTTAGAATGAAAATCATATATATAGGGCATGTGGTTTTCAAAAATCAATTTTGAATGAAAGCTACCAATGTGAAGGCTATTAAGAATGTTAGGGAGGTAAGATCATTCCTTGGTTTAGCAAGTTTTTATAGATAGTTCATAACAAATTTTAGTCATATTTCATGGTCTATGTTTACTTTGTTGAAGAAAAATAAAGATTTTAGGTGAGATAATGAAACCCAATGGAGCTTTAACTTATTGAAAGAAAAAATTACTAGTGAACCAATGTTTACAATTTGAGACTTTTAAAAGCTTTTTTAGGTGGAGGTGGATGCAAGTAGGCTTGCCATTAGTGGGGTACTTTCACAAAAATGTAGGCATGTTGCTTTCTTTTCAAAAATGTTGAATGAGTCAAGGAAAAAATATAGCATATATAAGAAGGATTTGTACGCTATTCTTTAAGACATCAAGCATTAGAGAAATTATTTGTTGCCAAAGAAGTTCAATTTGATGATAGACCATAAAGCACTTCAATTTTTAAACTGACAAATGAAGTATAAAGAACATGAAGTCGATGACATTGTTACAAAAGTTCATATTTTTATTGAAGCACAAAGGTGAGAAAGCTAATGTGGTAGTTGATGTGTTATCTAGGATGCATGCGGTTAATTTTAACATACCCCATGTAGAAGCTATGGGTGACTTTGCTTCTTTGTATGAGAATGATGATGATTTTGGAGAGGTTTAGATGAACCTCAAAGAGCAATTGATGAGTAGGATAGACCAGTGGAGGAACTATCATATTCAAGATGAACTGTTATTTATGAATGGAAAGTTATGTGTTTCTAATTATGATTTTAGAAAACATATTTTTTTAAAAATCATTATAGTGGTATGTCAAGTCACATGGGTAGGGATAAAACATGGAACTTGTGGGTAGGCACTATTTTTGGCAAGGTATGGAGATAAAAGTTTCAAAATTTATGAAGGAATGCTTGACATGTCATAAGTTCAAAGGACGTAAAGATGTGCACAGACACTATATGCCTTTGCTATTTCCCAAAAATTCATGGAAAAGTGTGTCAATGAACTTTGTGAGTAGTATTCCAAAGATCAAGAGTGAGAACAATGAAATTTTTGTTGTTTTCGATAGGTTCTCCAAGATGGGACATTTTATTTCATGCATGAAGATGAGTGATGCTTCTCACATTGAAAATTTGTTTTTCCAGCATGTTGTGAAGTTGCATGGTATTCTTTTGAATATTATTAGTGATAAAGATCCCAAATTCACAAGTCACTTTTGGAGTTCCCTTTGAAAAATTTTAGAGATAAAGTTAAATTTTTCTAATGCATATCATCCATAATTTAATGGAAAAATAGAGGTGATGAATAAATCCTTACTAAACATATTAAGATTTTTATGTTACGGATAGTCAAACAAGTGAAAGAACTTGTTGTGTCATGCTAAGTTTTTGTACAATAATTCTTTTCATGTTGCTATTGGTAAAAGCCCATTTTAGCTAAACTATAAATTTTGTCCAAAGATGATGGATACTTTGAAGAGCTTTGATGATGAAGCTCAACTAAATGCTAATTTTGTACAAGAGATGAGAGGTTTCCATGCATAAGTAAAATCAAATATTAAGAATAAGGTTGAAGAGAGAGTTATCAAGAGGAATGAGGGTAAAAGAAAGTCTATTTTTGCTATTGGTGACTTGGTTTGGATGCACTTGAAGAAGAAGTGGTTAAGAGGTATCAACTTCTCAAAATTGAAAGCCAAGAAGATAAGGCTTTTCAAAATCAAGACTAAAATTAATGAAAATGCTTTTAAGATTGATTTACCAAATGATGTTGGTATGTCTTTTATTATTGATATATTAGATCTTGTATACTATCATGGACTAGTTGCTGAAGAGATCATATAGGGTAGCATTGATAAGTTGAATGGGGATATTTATTAGTACAAGTCTTCAATGGAGATGAAGGCTATTGCACTCAAGCAAAGGGAAGATTCTAGCACTTGGGGAGTTAAGAGGCATGAATAACCAATCCATTGGGAGTATTAATCTATTGATGATGTTGTATGGATCCATGAGAGCAAACTACATGATGTGGACCTTTTTGTGTGTTTTGGTATGTGTCAAAATGTTAAGTAAAATGGAGTCCAAGGTTGTTTGCATGGTTATATGATTATTGTATTTGTAGGACTACATACACAGAAATCAAGATGAGCTAAAGAGGACAATGAATGAACTATTTAGAGTTCAAGGAAAAGGTCATCCACATGGTCTTCAAACAAACATATGAAGAATGTGGACAAGGACCCAATGTTGTACAAGAAAAGTTATCATCATCAAAGAATATGGAAGATCAAGACTATGGACAAGGAATGATGCATTTAAAATAAAAATGAAGATGAAGAAAGACGTCTCAAGGAAGTGACAAATGTCTTGGTATAATTGGAGTGAACTCAGACAAAGACATCTTAAGAAACAACAAGATGTCTTTCTCAGACAAAGATGTCTTTCAAAAGGCAAAGACTTCTTTACAAAATGTACACCAAGTTTAGAAAGATGTCTTTCAAAAGATAAAGACATATTCTAGAATGGAGACTTTCGAAAGACATCTTTTAGGAAATAAAGACATCTTCCTAATATTGAAGGAAAATTCAGAGAGACATCTTAGGCATGAGCAAGATGTCTCCCACAATCATTATTGATTGTTAGCTAGTCGTTGCATGAGTTCCAAGATGGATTTAGAAACATGATAGCTACAAGAAGACTTGATGTGCATTGGGAAATGTGCAAGCCTTGTTGTTATCATTGTATAATCATTCATAATCATTGAATTCTCTATTTCTCCTCATTATTTTATCATTTTTCTTTGTAAAGTGTGTTGTACCTAATTGTACAAGGATCAAGAAACTAAGTTGCGATTCTCCCTTGTAATTCTTATTCTTGTTGCCCTATAGGATTGATATACTTTAGCTTGTCAGGATCTTGCAAGATTGAGTTGTTGGTGCTTCAATAAAACACTATGGTGTGGAGCTCAAGATTCTAAAGGTTGTGGAAGACTTGAAACCACATCTCCAAGCTTGATAGGACCTTGCAAGGTTGACTCATTGGTGTTATGGTACAAAACTTCGAAGTGGGGCTTGAAGACTATACAACGTGTGGACTATTCAACCACATTTTAAGAGCAACAAAGTCTAGAGGTGTGCTTGCCATCTACCCTTTGAGTATGGAGTACCCAAGTTGGGGAACCATATAAATTCATATGTGTTCTTTGTTTTACAAAGGTTCATTTTGGGGAACTTACTCTCCCTTCTTCTTTCTAAGTTCTATGATCCACAAATGGTACTGGAGCTTGGTACTCTTTGTTTCATCATCAGCTTCAAGAGTGAACAATGGAGAGAACATCTTACACAAATCCATCCATGTTCGATAGATTCAAATTTTCCTATTGGAAAGCCAGAATGCAAAGCTTCTTCAAATCCATGGAGTTTGAAGTATGGTAGTCAATTCTAGAAGGCTATGCTCCACCCATCGACAACACCATCAACATCATCAAGCCTTACAACAAATGGATACAAGAGGAAAATGATAAGTTTATGTTTGATTCAAAAGAAAAAAATTATTTATATTGTGCATTGAAAAAATCTAAATTTAATACAGTAGTAGGATGTAAAATAATCAAAGAAATTTGGAAAACTTTGGAAGCTACTTATTAAGGAATCTTAATTGTTAAGTGATTGAAATTTTTAGTTTTACAAAGTGAGTACAATAAACTCAAAATGAAAAAAGGTAAGAAAATCAATGATTATTTTTCTAGAGCTAATGATCTTGTTGTGGCAATTAGAAGAATAGGGAAGGTTTTGGCCAAAAGTAATGTCATTGTCAAGATGATTACAACTCTTCAACTAGAGTTTAGACCTATGGTCACAACCATGGAGGAGATCAAAGACTTCTTAACTCTAAAATTTGAGAAACTTCAAAGTGTTCTTATTTACCATGAAATGAATCTCATAAGCAAAGGAGCAATTCAAGAAAGATGTATTGCTCTAAAAAATTCCTTCAAGAAGAAGGAGTCAAATGAGCATGATGAGGGCAACAAAGATGAGATTACTCTTCTTTCAAGAAGACTATAATAGCTTCTTACAAGAAAAAACAAAGGGACATCTTAACAACAATAAAGACCAAATTTTCTCAAAGCTAGAGAAAGAGGTAGAAATTTTTTAAATTCTTCTAATCTAATTTTTTCTTCATAGTGTTGGGTCTGTGATGGAAGAGGCCATATGGCCTTCAAATATCCTAGTAATCCAAGTGATAGCAAGGTACAACCAAGGAATAGATCCAATGATGAGGAATCAAAAAGACCAACTTTTATACAAGTTGGGATGGTGGTGAGAAAAGTGAAGAAGAAGCATGCAATTCTTCTAAAGATTCACATCTCATATGCATGGTGCTTACTAATGAAAATACCTCACATGTGGCTAAAAAATATGGTAAGTGTAATAAGAGGTATAGTAAATTTAAAGAAGAAATTTTTTTTACATCATTTGATTAAGGAGGTAAAGAAACTAGTACTTTCTAAGTTAGATGCTATTCATGCTGAAATGAAAGAAGAGATCTCAGACATAAAAGTTGAGATTAAAAAACTAACCTATTGTAACAAGGATTGCAGCAAAATTCAAGATGACGAAATTTCTAAAAATCAACTAAAAATTCAAAGGATGTCACACTTGAAATTTCAAACTTGAAGTCAAGAATAGTAAGGTTTGATAATTTTGATCATAAAGATTAGACTACGTTTACATGTAAAAATTATGGTGTTATGCAAACTCTTAACTATGATAATCAAAATAAGATTAATGCTTGGTCTTGTCAAAAGGGCTTTGGTAAGGAATTTGTGCAAGTACTAATGAGTGAGAATGAAGGGAAGTGGAGTCTTGAAAACAATGCAAAAAGTGATCTAGAGTTCTATCACAAGGAACATAAACAAATAGAGACATCACATACATGATCTAATGAAAGAGAACCTAAGGATGAGGAGATACTTCATGATAGGGGACCTCACCTCAAACTCCATTAATCTTCTTGTTTTATCAATAAAAAAGGTAAGTGAAGCTAAGTTTCTATCTCTTTGCTTGCTAGACACTTGATAGTATATGAGAAAGTCAAAAATTATGTATGGCTTGTCTAGAACAAACATGGTGGAATAAATTTCTAGAGCATTTATTATGAAACAAGAGCTCACCATTGGCTTGTTCATCAAGAAGCAAATGGCACTATTGTTGTGTGCACAAACACCTTGTATCCAAGCACATAATGCCTAAACTTTTCTAGAGAAAACACTACCGCCATAAATTCTTTCTCTATAATGGTGTAATTTAGTTGTGTACCCACAATGCTTTGGCTAGCACAGTGGATGTAGTATAGACGTTTCTTATCATCTAACTGTGTGAGCATTGCTCCTAAGGCATAATTTGATGCATTCATCAAGATATGAAATGGTCTAGACCAGTTGGGTGCTCGTAGGATTAGAGTTTCTAAAAGCTTCTCTTTTAGTTGCTAGAATGCTTTCTCACATTCTATGGTCCAAAAAAAGGAAGCATCTTTCTTTTTTAGCTACACCAATAGTTTTATGATCTTAGAGAAATTCTCTATGAATCACCAGTAGTAGCCAGTATATCCAAGGAATGACCAAATATCTTTAACTATTTCTAGGTGGCAAGTTATTCCTAGGATGACCCTTATTTTCTCAAGGTCCATCCCAATTCCTACTTGTGATATTTTGTGCCCAAATGTAATGCCCTCCTAGACCATTAAGTGACTTTTTTGTCAATTAAGTTGCAAGTTAATTTCAACACATCATTTCAACACTTACTTGAGGCGGTCAAGGACTTGCTCAAATGTAACTTCATAGGTGGAGAAGTCATTCATGAAGACTTTCATACCACTACCAATCTGCTGTTGAAAACTTCTAAAGACTAAATGTTGGAATGTGGTAGGAGCATTGCATAGACCAAATGGTATCTTGCAATATGCAAAAGTTCCCTAGTGACTCGTGAACATTATCTTTGCTTGGTCTTTTGGTGCAATTTAAATTTGGTTATAGCGACTATAATAATCTAGAAAGTCATAGTAGCAATGCCCAAATATGGTGTCAAGCACCTGGTTAACAAATGACAATGAAAAATGGTGCTTGAATGTTGCCATATTTAGTAGCCAAAAATTGATGTAGACCCACCATTTGTCATCTTGCTTTAGCACAATCATGAATGGATTGATCCACTCACTATCTGCAAT
This sequence comes from Gnetum montanum, assembly GCA_015680685.1. Classification (NCBI taxonomy): domain Eukaryota; kingdom Viridiplantae; phylum Streptophyta; class Gnetopsida; order Gnetales; family Gnetaceae; genus Gnetum; species Gnetum montanum. Next base: position 109,556 of record MNCI01007803.1, read on the forward strand.
GGAATAAATGAACCCTACCTTGAGGAGTTGCTCGATTTCCTTCTTGATGATCTACTTTGGTTTGGGATTTAGTCACCTCTATGGCTATCATTTTGGCTTCATGATCAAGTTGGTGTAGATGTAATGCTAGCATACTCTAGGATAAATCCTTGTGAGTTTAGGATATGACCAAGCAAAAGCTACTAACCATATTTCAACTACCTTCAACAACATCTTTTTTTGCTCTAGAGAAAGTTTTGCATTGATTATAATCGATTTTTCATTTTTCAAAAACATATATTCCATTCCAGTTGGTAGCATTTTCAATTCGAGAGGCTCTTGCTTGAATTTTTCAAAAATTTCCAACTCTCCCCAATGAGTATCAACATTTGTGTTATCAAAGAGTTGGTGATGAACTTACTCTAGTTCATCCATGCTCATGACATATGCACATGTTAGGCTCTTAGTTAGTTCCATGCAAAGTGTGCTACTTTCAAAATCAGAAGTCAGCCACTGGGTGCCCTCTTGTTTTATGGTTATTGTGTATAGACACCTTTGAATTTATGCTTCTAGTGCACACTATTTTCATGTAAAGATAAATGCTTACTTAATGATTCGAAGTTTCAACACACAATTGCACCCTGTAGCATTGTATGCAATGCATGAAACTCTCTTCTTCTCAATTTTTCCAAACGGGTTTTCTTTAGATATCTCTAGGGAAAGATCTCTAATGCCCATTCTTGTATTGATGTTGCTCAACCATGCTCTTCCCATTATGATTGGGAAATCCCCTTTGCAGTTCTCCAATCTAATTACTAAGAACTCAGTAGAATAAGACCACCCAAAAATAGTGGTCATAATTTCTTCTACTAGTCCCAATGGAACAGTGATGGATTGGTCTACAAATTCTAATCTTATGTTACACTTCTTGAGAGGAGGAAAGTTCTAGGAAATGTAAATATCATAAGAAATTAAATTAACACAAGAACTTGAATTCAGAAGACCCTTGCATAGTTTATTCCTAGTAATCTGGAAATAAATTAGAGGACTTCCAAGATCATCTAATTTTCTGGGAATGTTTCCTATAGAGATCTAGTCAGATACAGTATGAGTGAGCATTACAGTATGGATCCTAGGAAAAATTTGGTTTGAAGGAGATGCAAAGAAATTTGATATAGAGGAGGGAGAGGTAGGAGTAGGGTTGTCAAACATGGGTGTATGATAGGGCTTAGGTGGACTACAAGGTCAAGAGAAAGGTCTTTTCTTTGATCAGGCATTCAACCCCTCTAATTGATGATTCAGTTGTAGATTAATAGCCCTTGTTGCATTGCATTATTGTGGTTGAGCTGGTAGTTCACCCTACATAGGTGGAGCAGGTGGTAGCTGTGTAGGTAGAGGAGGAGCATGTGCAAGGACAAGAGGAGGTTAAGGGTAAGAGGTGGTATCCCTTCTTTCATGTGGCGAATGAACTTGATAATAATTTGATGGTAGTAAGGCTAAAAATTAGAGATGTGGCTAGAGGAGTCATGTGGAAACATGGGTAGTTGAATATAGTAACCATATGGATTAGGCTGCTAGTAAGGGTATTGTTGCCTTGGCGATGCTAATGCCCATGATTTTGGTTACTACCACTATTGATACTAGTCATACGTTTGCGGTGGAGCTTCACTTGGATAATATGGTTGTTGTTGGTGGAACTGCCTAAGATTACCTTGAGGATAATGTAACCTTTTGGATGTTTGTCTTTGTGTAAGTCATGGATGTAAGGCATACACCCTAGACTCCTATAAATGTGACATAATGGGGCAACATCCCTTATGGTAATCATACTGACAAATGTCACATCCATGATCATCACCTGATTCACTGTTTTCTACTTCTTTGATTGTAGCAATATTTCCCTAATCTTTGTGATATGCATGTTCAGCTTCCTTGCATCTCCTAAGCTTGTAGTCACTACCTTGTTCTTTGGACTTCTTAGTAATTTTAAGAACAACTTGGAATCTATTATCCATTGAGTCCCATAACTGATCAAACTTGGCTGTAAGATCATATTGGAATTTTTGAAGTGGTAAGGTTTTTTTATTCATCCCCTCATCAACTATGGACTTGTCCTCACTATCATAGAATCAAACCTTCCTTTTGCAAATGGAAGGATCATGGTTGTACTCTTCTACACTTTCTCTTTTTCTTAGTTCACCCTCCTCTTTGGTGACCTAGTTTCTTAATCTTTATATCTGATGAGCACTTAGTTCTAATAGTAGCCCCTAGGTGTAGACACCAACGGTTCCCCTTGTTTTTGACCAAAGCTCATATACTATGTGGCAAAGTTGATCTAGTTGAGAATAACCACAGCCCAAACATTTGTGTATTAAGGTGTAGTATCAGCCAATGGTAGCATCCAAGGGTTTGTGCCTTCCTTGTTCCCATCCTTGAATTTTCTTCCTTAAGTTGGACACTGTAGAGTACATTTGATATTTATCATTGAATAACTCAAGCATGGTACTCCATTGTTTAATAGATTCTAGCTCTAAGGACCAATACCAATTTTTTGCTTCTTTGATGAGTGTCCTAGGGAACAACTTCA
>MNCI01007803.1:112175-128587 GCA_015680685.1 Gnetum montanum
TTAAGCATACTTCAGGTAGCAAGTAGAGGCTCATCGAGGCCTTGATCATGGTGCCTATGATGCCCTCTACTGCCCCTTCATTCATGGCGATGTGCCTCTCTTGAACATTTGCACATTTGATCTTGCCTTTCCCAATGGTCCCTTTGGTCATTTTGGCCCCATCAATTGTTTCATTCATTTCGATCACCTCCATCACGGTCTCTCTTTTTGTAGTCATGGTCAGAGCTAGAAGAAGAAGATAATGATGAAGGTGAAGAGGAATGGAAACTAACACCATCATAGTGCCTACTTCCACCTCTTTAGTGATCATGACCACGACCACGATCTTGCTTCTTGTCTACATCTCTATCTTGACTTGCCCCTCTTGGATTCTTCTTTGTCATTGGATTCTTTGTTACCAGAACCAAGATTATGAATTGTGGAGTGCAAGTTCTAATTTTGACCTCCATCACCGAAGCTAAAGAGAGAAGTTTCATTGAATGGAAAACACCCAGAGAAGGATTTCCCACTAGCTTGTTGGTACAATAAGAATGGAGAATTGTTAAGTCCTTTTTCCTTTGAAAATTCATAGCAATATTCTATCTGTTGGTCTCGTAGACATTGTGCTTTAGTGGGATGATAATCCTTGATATCAGTATCTTCCACAATATACTCTACATGGAAATCTTGGAGACCACATCATGTAAGCATTTGGTAGAGCATTGTAGGAATAGCTTGATCAGGTGGCAACATAATGTTGCCTTCCATGTTGCACCATTGCAATTGTTCATCTTGGTGTAGGATGAAGGTGAAGTTCAGTACATACTCATCAAGATGAGTATATACAATTTGATATTGTTGAGGCACTAGCTGATAACATTTATCAATCTTAGGTGGTGAATCGCTCCTCTGAGAAGAAGACATTTTCGGTTAGCGAAATAGAAATCATAGTGTGCTTCTAAGTATTTGTTGTAGTAATTATAAGATAGGATATGACTCTTAGGTTCATTTCAAAAATTTAAAAACTTTTCATTAGGTCCTAGATAGCATATGAAACAACAAAAAGATCCTCGGCAACGGTGCCAATGATGAGTAGTGAGGTATCCCTATGCCCAACCATACAAATCACTAAGGTATTACATGCGATCCAGTTGAATTTCGTGAACCTATAGTTAACTAGTACATTAGTTTCTCTAGGAAGTGAAATGAGCATTGAGAATGTTCATTGTCTTCCCAATTACACTTGTGAGGCTCAAGGGTATGGTTTAAGTCTAATTGAGGTATGTGATTTTTTATCATTTTATGTTTTATAGATGTGATTACCTACAATAAAAATGAAGAGTAGAGTAATTTAAAATCTAATTCGTTATTACCTATCTAGCCTAACACAAGTAACCATTCCACTTTCCCAAACACATCCTGAACACATATAGTGCTACTGGGCTACCAAATGTTAAGCATTGTTGGGTTACCACATACTATATGTATGCTTGAAGTGGTCATGCTCATGTTCATTAAAGTAAAGAGCAAGAAAGTAGAAAATCTCTAATCAGTGTATTTGCCAAGATCTTAGCAACAAATCTCTAATCAGTATATTTTCCCTTGAAAACTTCGAGTTCAATGTTTGCCACTGCAAGCTTTTGCTTGGTGTCCTTATGATGCTTGAACTCAACCTTGTACAACAAGTACAAGCTAGAAACCTACTTTTCCAATTTTGACCATGGTTTTCTAACAATCAACATAGCTAGGTTCATGTATTAGAGATCGGTGAACTCCAGGTATTCTATCATTTTCTCAATCTACAACTCCTTTAGGAAAATTTCTAGTTTATTGTACTAATCAATCCTATCAATTATTGGTTGCTATAATTCACATCCATGTTGGAGTTGCTAGAGGGTCTCATTCACTTTTGCCTTCATCACTTGAATATGTTTCTCATTTACTTCTTTTTGTAGGTTAACCTGGTCTCTATAGTGATCCTTAACTCTCTTGAATTTGACAGCCTCTAATTTTAAGGTGAATACTTCTATTGTAGTCTTTTGGCAAAGCACATGGACCTCCTTCATGAAGAGGTTTCTATTTTTAGCTACTAATCTCCTTAGATCTATGCTTACTTTGTCTAGTTGCTCCTACTATTGATGGATAAAATTTGTTAACTGTTGTTTATGCTCATCAACATTTTGTAGATGATGGTTCTCTATGATCAATTACACATTCTCCTGGTAGGTCAAATCCAAGGCCTTATAAATTTTATGCTACGTAGCCTTTCCCAAGAATAGGTAGAACACTACCATCTCCATCACATCCTTAACCCCCTTTAATCTGGTGTGAAGTTATTCAAGAGTTGCATCTCTTGTTAAGTCGGGTTGAGAAATGCAAGGCCAACAACTTGGGCTCTTAATTCAACATCTTCAATAGCCAAGCATTTGTTCAGCTCCTTGGCTATATTGAGCTAGCTTTCCAAAAAAAAAAAAATTTACTCCTTACCTCTAGTAGCTTCGATTGGGTTGTAGTAATATTATCCAAAAGATCAAAGATATCTAAAAGTGGTTTCTCAGTTCCCACTAGTCAATCCAGTAGTTTTTCATGATATTCTACACTTAAATTACTACTTATGGTTCTTGTAGATGTCTACACATCTTTAAGTGTAGTGACATCTAGTACAGATCTTGTAGGTGCATTAAGTGTTTTGGCAATCCTATCAGCAACCATCTTTTCTACAATTTCTTACCCTTGGTGTTACATCACCACTATTGTTGCCTCCTCACCCTCCTCCAGAGCATTAAGAAGGTCGTAGTGTTCCCAGAAATTTTTGGGAGTGGCTATTATTCTAAGAGAGATACCATTACCTCTCTAGCACTAGGATTTAATTTTGTGGACAACTATGTTTATTGGGTATAGAAAATGGATTTACCTCCTTCCATCAAGCTGACTATTTAGGCCATCTCATATAGGTGACTCACCGCTAGCTTGTACACAAATGGGTCTCCACCGCTAGCAATGTTTGGCATAGTTGTTTAAGTGGTAGGTGGAGGTGGTAGCTACTGCTCCTCTTCTTGAATGGTTGTTGTAGACATCTTATCCTTCATCATCTTTGCCCAATTAGTGGTTGAAGTGCATCTAATAGCATCATTTATATAGGGAATTATCCCTTCCCTCTAATAGAGTTTTCTGATGAGGCATGGGAAGGGGAGTACCTTCCTTCCACTTTCATTCTCTTTAAACTGATTCTCTATCTCTAGATAGATCAGCTATGGAAGCTTGATAGGGAATCTCCCACTTAGAGTAGCACACGCACAGGAAAAAAAGATAGTGCCCTTGCTAGGCCTCACTGTGGGGTTTAGGTTAAAGGCCAAAATCTTGCAGTGGATCCTTTCTACCAATGCGAGCACATTGTACTCATTACAATCAACACCATAGCACCATCAAACCCATTCCTTTTTGATGCTAGGGTCCACCTACATTGGAATCTCAAGGAGATTCATCCCTATTTTTGGTAATCCAAGCACTTTAGTAATGGCCTACATCAAGTAGGACACTGAAATGTCCTTGATTTTGACTATTGAATGAGCCTGCCTATTATTTGAAAATAAGAATTTCTCTCCCATGTATCATTCTCTGTTGAAAGTGATAATTGGCCACATGGAAGAGCTCCTTAGTTGGTCTTGTACTTCTTTAGGCGCTTGCTCTAGGAAAGAGCCAAAGTTTAACTCTTAGAGCACTATTTTTTGGACCTTCCTTGATCTCATTTGATTCAAGAAAACTTCTATTAAGGTCACATCAAGGTTTTCTTGCAAAGCTAGTGTCTCATCTTGGTGGGAATGTTTTGTTGCTATTGTTGGTTTTGGAATCTAACGAATATATTCCACTTCAACCTATTTCCTAAGGGGACCTATGGCATGGGTTGCATTTGCTTCTTCCTGGGCTGGTTCTTGGCCCCTTCCCATTCCTAGCCATTTCTCCCTTGGTTGAGATGGTCCTCCTTCCTATGTGTGTTTGCCTTTCAGTGCCATCTGTGGTCATAAGACATTCATGGATTAGTAGATATAATGTGTAACTTTGAATTTTTGAATACATTAACTCCTTAATTAGTCACAATTTGGCTAAGGTTGAACCAAGTTAGATTGATTATTCTATTATTATTTTATCAATTATTTATTATAAATGTCAACAAATCTTGTTGGAAAGGTTTAACTCTTGTAATTTGGTATTTAAATGTTGATTCCTTAGTTAAACCTTTGTGGGAGTTAGAAAAATGGTGAAATATTTTCTATTAAAAATGGCATATTTTGGCCTCCATGACTAAGAGCTTACCTCTAATAGTTGCAAGGTTTAAGAATGGAGTGATTTAGATAAATGATTAGGAAGTTATGGGCTCTCGAAGGTTCTAGGCTCTAAAACTTTGAAAAACTCCCTTGTCATTTGTGAGCAAATGTGAAAATTTCTAGAGGGGGGTGGGGGTGGGATCATGAATATTTATACTATTTTTGCACTATGTCAATGGTTCCACATATATGGGGCCTTGTATATGCATGGGCTTCATCAACAGGGCCTCATTTATAGGGTTTGTAAACAAAATTTTTGACTTTGAATATCTCAAAAAAAATATAGGGAATTTTTGAATGAATTTAGGGTCCATGGAGTTCCAAGAAAGCCAAGAATATGATGAAATCATTGAAGAGGATCTTTGAAAGCTTAGGAATTTAAAAATTTTATGGAGAATTTATGAATGAAAGAAAATATGTAAAGGAGCACATGGTCAAATGCAGAAGATGGGTGTATGAAAGATTCTAATTACAAGAATGCCTAAGGATAAGGTGCTTAATGTGTCCAACCAAGAGATATGCAAGTGGGTCCTTCCCATAGAAGGCACATGCATTGTTTTCCCTTGCATAACCTCAACCTAAGGAGTCTATGGCCCCCATAGGTGATTAATGGTTGAAAAAAGTTAAGAACCAAAACCCAGAAGATTTTACTATAGAATTCAAGTATGTCAGACAAAGACACTAAACAAGAACATGAACACTAGCAATAAGGTGAGTTATGTGAAACATGGATGGATGATGAAGAAGGTGGAATGAATGTTAAATTGAGGTCATAAGAAGTCCCTCGTGAATTTTGTGTTTAAATGACCTAAGAAGATCCATTCTTAATCTAAACCAAAAACAACCACTGTCAGTGACTTTGCATCACCACTCCAAGACTGATCCACCCTATCGAGATACAAGAGTGCTACCACAAAACAACCACCATTTCTAAAGAAGAAGAAAAGAGAATCAGGAAGTGAGAGAGGACCTTCGTTAGTGGGGACCTTCAAGGATGGGTAACATGTCTTTCTAGTTTCATAACCAGTGCTTGTAACTCGTTTATCTATCTAAGGGGTGTCTTTTGAATTCCCATGTTATTTTTTCTTTTTATTTTATTTTTTTTTGTTTTGTTTTTTCTTCTTTTCTCATTTTCTTATTCTTTTTGGATGGAAACCACACCATGTAAAGACTTATTTATCTTCTTATTATTGATCGACACAAAATGATAAGAAGTCTCTGAAAACACTCATGCACCCAAGTAAGTAGAAGAGTACAAAGAGTACTAAGTCCCCTTGAATTCACACCCTATGCATACCTTTGAATCATTTCCAATTTTGAAAACTACCAAGGTCACAAATTTATTAAAAGTTTATTTAATGCAAGAGACCTTAAATTACCAGAATAAGGAAAACCATAGAGTTTGTGGATGGGTGGATGTCATGGACTCACTAGCTGTTCCATGAAAAAGAAACCATTTATTAGCCATCGATACAAAAATTCAAAAATAGAAACCAGACATTAGCAAATAAAAAATTAAGCACAAACCACCATTAGCAACAGCTACAACAGACTGTGTCATGCTGGCACAAAGCACATTTATTAACAAAAATTAGAAAATCATACTAAAATAAAGTAAAATATGTAAGTGTTAAAATATTCAAGAAAGATTTAAATGTACTAATGATGGTGTAAAAAAAATTGATGTAAAATAGGAAAAATTTTAAAAATCAAAAAGGTGTAAAACAAATAATTTGCAAAGACAAAAATATGTAAAATAAAAAATGGAAAAAAATGAGGAGCCACATGTATGATTAGTATGGATGGTGATCTCCACCATGATTGAGTTGGAAGGAGGAGATCCAAAAAATTAAGCATGGTTGTCCATCCATTGAGTTATTTGTTGCACTAGCTTGCTTGGGCTCATGGAAAGACTTTATCTGTGGGATGTTGATTAGTTTCTTCTTATTTGGACTTTTAGGTTTGCATATGATGATGACCCTAGAAGAAAAGGTTTCATCAATTATATAAGACCCCTCCCACAATGTTTGGAATTTGGTTTTTTGAGCAACATGTGTGGGGTTCCAATAGAAAACCTTATCTCCTAGTTGAAATCTTTCTTTCCATATCCTAAGGTCATGATGTTATTTTTTGAATGCCTTGTGCACTTTATTTAAGGATAGGCTACTAATCAATTTTCATCTAGCAAATTTAAGTTGATTAGTCTTTCTTTTTGTGCCAAACTTAGGTCAAGGTCCACGTCATAGGCTAATGAGTGTGTACAGAGCTTGGATTGAATTGGAAGCATTGGAAGTTTTTTATACACCAACTCATAGGGAGAGTAGCCAATAGGGAGTTTCCATGTTGAGCGGTAGGCCCAAAAGGCATCGTTGAGTTTTATGCTCTAATATCTCCTATACTTACTAATAGTTCTTGTTAAAATCTTTGTGATCTCTCTGTTAGTCACCTCTACTTGACCATTGGCTTAGGGGTGATAGGGTGTTACTAATTTATGTTCAACCCCCAAGAATTACATGAGTTTTTGAAAAGTAGCACCTATAAAGTGGGTTCTATTGTTAAAAATTAATGCATGCAAAACGACAAACCTGTTCACAACATTTTGTTATATAAATCAAGTAGTAGTAGATGATGTATAGTCATTGATGGCTATTGCTTCTACCCATTTGGTATAGTAGTTGATGGTGATAAGTAGATATCCTTTACTATTGAACATGGGTGTGATGGAACCCATGAAATCTATGCCCAATATGTCAAATAGTTCCAATGGTTTAATCCATTGTTGAAGATCCTCCATTCATGTGGTCATCCCACCATCTCGTTGATAGTGCTCACAGGATTAAACAAATTGGTAGACATCCCTAAAGATTGTGGGCCAATAGTATTCTACCATTAGAATTTTCATGGTCATAAGTCTCTAGCATAGTGGCCTCCACAAGGACCTTCATGAGCATCCTAGAGAATGTACAATTGATCTACATTAAGTACACACCAATGAACTAGGTCATCAATGCATACTTTGTAAAGGTGTTCATTGATTTCCATGAAATTCTTGGCTTGATGAAGAAATTGATGTTTCTTCTTGTATTCCATATCATGTGATATCTCTTGAGTGAAAAGATAAGTGAGGATGCCATCATACCATTTTGGTTCTATAGGTAATTGTTTAGTTATAGCCCTAAAAAAGAGGAGTTCATCAAGAAATATATCACATAGTGAAATTTCCTCCTCTTTGTTATCCCATCGCAACTGAGACAAGTGATTAACAACCACATTCTTAGTGCCTTTTTGATCTACAATTTTAAGATTGAATTGCTGCAAGATCATCAACCACTATATGACATGAGGTCTCATCACTAGCTTGTTCATGAGGAAGTAGATGGCACTATGATCAGTGTGCATAAACACTTTATATCCAAGCACATAGTGCCTGAACGTTTCTAGAGCATACACCACCACCATTAGATATTTCTCTATAGTGGTGTAATTCAAATATGCATCCATGATTCTTTGACTTATATAGTGTATGTAATATGGACGTTTCTTATCATCCAATTGCATAAGCACAACTTCCAAGGTGTAGTTAGATGCATATGTCATGATATGGAATGGTCTAGACTAGTCATGTGCTAGTAGAATTGGAGTCTCTACAAGCTTCTACTTGAGGCTTTGAAATGCATTCTCACATTTCTTAGTCCATACGAAAGAAGCATCTTTTTTTGTTAGCTCAACCAATGGTTTCGCGATCTTAGAGGAATTCTCTACAAATTGTTAGTACTAACTAGTGTATCTAAAGAATGATCAAACATCTTTTACAGTTTCTGGTTAATAGATGATTCTATAGATGATCCTTATCTTTTTAAGGTCTACCTCGATCCCTTCCTATGAAATTCTATGCACCAATACAATGCCCTCTTGGAGCATGAGATGGCTCTTTTACCAATTGAGATGCAGATTAGTTTCCACACATCTTTTTAGTACTTTCTCAAAGCAGTCCAAGGCTTGCTTGAATGTAGTGCCATAAGTGGAGAAGTCATCCATGAAGACTTTTACTTCACTACCTATTTGGTACTACTAAAGGATTCTTAAGACCATGTGTTGGAAAGTGGTAAAAGCATTACACAGACCAAAAGGCATCTTGTGATATGCAAAGGTCCCCTAGAGACTTGTGAATATTGTCTTGGCCTAATCCTCTGGCACAATCTGGATTTGCTTATAGCCCCTATAACCATCTAGAAAGCTATAGTAACAATGCCCAAATATGATGTCTAACACCTAATCAACAAATGGCAACGAAAAATAATCCTTGAATGTTGCCATGTTTAATAGCCTAAAGTCGATACAAATCCACCATTTGCCACCTCTCTTTGGCACTATTACAAGTGGGTTGATCCACTTACTATCTGCAATGGGGTAGATGAACCCTACCTTAAGGACTTGCTCAATATCCTCTTTGATGATTTGCTACAATTTTTGATTCAACTACTATTGTGGTTGCCTCCTTGGCTTCATGGATGGATTAGTGTAAATGTGGTGCTAACATATTCATGGATCAATTCCAATAAGTTTAGGATATGACCAAGCAAAGACTGTTGACCATTTGTTCACCACTTTCAACAATTTTACCTTCTACTTAAGAGCAATTTTGGAATTAAGTATAATTGGCTTTCCATTTTTTAAGAATGCATATTCAAGGCTAGTAGGTAGAGTTCAACTCTAGGGGCTCTTTTTTGAAATTCTCAGGGATCTCCAACTTTTTCCAATTGGTGTCACTATTTTCATTATTAAAGAATTGGTGATGAACTTGCTCTAGTTCATCCATGCCTGCGACATAAGTATATGTCAGGCTCTTAGTAGGTTCCATGCACATTGTGCTATTGTCAAAATCAATAGTTAGCCACTAGGTACCCTCTTATTTTGTGGCTACTATGTACAAACAACTTTGAATATCTACCTCATGTGCATACTATTTACACGTAGAAATAGATACTTGTTTCACTGACTAGAGTTTTTGCACACAATCGCATCCAATATCACTATTGATATTGCTTGTATGGTTATAATGGAGTTCCACTTGGGTAATATTATTGTTTCTAATGGAACTGCCTAGGATTGCCTTAAGGATAAGGAAATTTTTTGGGTGTCTACGTTTTTTCTAGTCCTAAAATTAGAGCATACACCCTAGAGTCATGTAAGTGTGATATGATGGATCAACATCCTTTAGGATGTTCATGTTGGAAAATTCCACATTGATCATCATCATATAATTTAGTTTCGACAACTTCATCTATTACAAAAATCTTGTCCTTACCTCTTTGGTAGGCATGTTTGGCTTCTTTCTACCTCCTATAGTCACAATCACTACTCTACTCTCTTGATTCTTTAGTGATTTTTAGAGCAGTTTGAAATTTTTTATCTAAAAAATCCCACATTTTATCCACCTTGGCTGAAATTTTAGACATGGATTTTTGAGTCTTCAAGGTCTTTCTATTCACCACCTCATCAAGTGGTGATTCTTCCTCACTGTCACAAAATTGGACTTCCCTCTTTTTGATGGAAGGATCCCTATTGTACTTTTTAGCACTTTCCCATTTTATTAACTCTCCTTCTTCTTTTTCTATCTACTCAATTAGCCTTTGAATTTGATGGTATGTGAGTTTTGATGATCTCTCTTGGGCATAGATCCTAAGAGTTCTCCTCATTTCCGATCTAAGTCCATCTATGATATGGCAAAGTTGTTCCCACTAAGAATAACCATGGTTAGGGCATCGATGTATGAGAGAATAATATCTACTGATGGTAGCATCCAAAGGTCCATGGTTTCCTTGCTTTCATCCTTAGATTTTCCTTCTTAGATTAGACACTCTAGATTATGTCTAATACTTATTAAATAACTCTAACATTGTACTCCACTTGTGGATGGATTTGAACTCTAAGGACTAGTACCAACTTTCTACTTCCTTGATAAGTGTCCTAGGAAATAGCTTTAATTTCTACCAATCATTTTCAATATTTTATAAGGAATAGGCATCATGAAAATCATAAAGATGAATTTTTGAATTAGAGCTGTATCCCTGCTCAAATTTGGGAATATTTTTCATATCAAGTTATCTGATTTGACTATCTTTCACATGCCTGGTTGGAATTTTATAGCCTCTACAATATTTAACATGCTTCAAGTTACGAACAAAGGCTCATCATCATCATTATTTTGATGGACTCAGCAATCATCATTATTGTCCTGTTATTCCCTTTCATCATGATTATTCTTTCTATAGCATTTTTCAAAACCAAAAGAGGAAGAAAAAGATGCAGATGAAGAGGGTAAAGAGGGAGGAGGACTACCACCACCATGGTTTCTACCAACTCCTCTATGGTTATCATGGCCATGTTTGTCAGTTTTCTTATCATCTTGATACTTGTTTGAGCCCCTACCTTGACTTCCACTTTTACCTAAACTAGCATTGTTGATAGTGGATTGTAAATTCAGGGCCACATCCCCATCACCAATAAAAAGGGATGGAGAATCTTCATGTTGAGAACCCCCAAATGGAGGGTCTTCTTTATCATTTTGATTAAGTAGGAACAAGGGATTAGTGAACCATTTTCCCTTCATTAGTTCATGGTGCTTTTCCTAGTTTCGATCTCTCATGCGTTGTGCTTTAATGTGATGGTAGTCTCGATAGTCATAATCATGCACAACATATTCCTCTTGAAAATCCTAGATGTCCAACCTTCTAAGACTTTGAAGCAACATCCCTAGCACATATCGATCAAGATGCATTACAATGTTTCCTTCCATATCATGCCATCGTAGTTATTCATCTTGATGCAGGATGAATGTGAAGTTAGGTACATACTCATCTAGATGAGTATACACCACCTTACATTCTCGAGGGACTAGTAGTTTAGTATCATCACGCCATTGAGAAGAAGACATTTTGTAATACATGTAAGATATTAGTGTCCTTATGTGATTATATTGTTTGTGAGAATGATTTTGACCTTAGGGTTCATCCAACGATGTTAATGATGTTCACTAAACCTAAATAGCACACATTTTAAAAAATAAAGAGTTCCTAGAAATGGCAGCAATGATGAGCAACGAGTACCCCTATGCTCAACCATATGAATCACTAAGCATTCACACATGATCCAGTTAAATTCTATGGACTCTATGTTTTCCAATGCACTGGCCTCTAGCAAACCTGCCCTGATAGTCATTTGTTGTTTTTCCAATTACACTTGTGATGTACAAAGATATGGTTAAGTGTAATTGAGGCATGTGATTTTTATTATTTTATGTTTTATGTTCATTGTTCTTTAAAATATCTAAATAAAGTAATTTAATAACTAATTTAATTTAACTAATTAATTAATTTCTAACTAATTCTAACATAAGTATCTAGTCCCACTTTTCATACACATCCTAAACCTATGTATCTAATACTAGGATTACCAAGCATTATGCTATTGGGGAAACCAAGAAATAACATGACAGGAATTACCAAGTGAATACATGTTTACCCTCGAAGTGGTTGTACTTATGTATTTAATCTATTTAGCTTAATTAATTAACTAATAAATCAAATTCTAATTTATCTTAATTTATTGCATAATTGAGGAAAATAGTAAATACATAAATAAATCATTAATCAATTCTAAGTGCTACAAGGTTTGATGAAAAGGCTCTTCTTTATTGTCATTCACACTAGTGTGCTCAGATACAATAGTTCTTGAATAAAGATCTACACACTTTTTGACTCTTGCTACGGGCACTTAGAGAAATATTCTAACTTTCAAATGATTAAACTACAAGAGCTTTGCTACAACTATGACTTGAATACCATAAACATAGTTGGTGAGCATGTATTTATAGCTTTTATTGAGGAGTTGTGTCGATGAGGTCTCATAAATGTAGCAAATGCTATGTTAACGTGGCCCCTTTGACGGGGCACTTTGACACTTCATCACAACTCAATTAACAAAGAAGAGATTGATACCATTGAAGTTATAAGGGTGGATGAAGGAAACTCTACCTTAATTTTCTCTAGATATTTCTACTCTATCCTATTATATTTTTATATTTTTCTATCTTATAATTGGTCCCGTACCTATCCCTACCAAAATAATCTACCTTATCTCTTTTTAATTTTGGGTTCTATGACAATATATAAGGAGCTTAAAGGGACCATCCAAAGCACCACATTTTTTTCAAAGAATAAGGGTTACAATCATCTCTCTTCCTTTGTAAATTCTCCTTAAGCCTTAATCTTCTAAAGTTGTGCTACTAATGATCCAAGAGCCGATTTTGTGTTAGGGTTTTTCAACTTGAAGATTTTTCCTAGAGTAACTCTATCTTTTTTATTTGCTACAATCTCTTTTAAATTTAATATAATATTGGTTCAAGCAATTAGGAATAACAATTAGTATCTCAGCCAAGTTCCATGCACCTCTATTATTTTGTCAAGTAATTGCAAGGAAAAATCATGACCAACTCTCTGTCCAAAATTGAAATTGAAAAGTTCAATGGGTCCAACTATGAATTATGGAAGATATAGATGGAGGCTCTCCTCATTGAAAAGGACCAGCATATTACAATTTTGGGAGTAATGCCAAATAAGATATCTGTTGAAGAGTGAAAAATGTTAAACCTAAAGGTAATAAGTACAATTCATTTATGTCTTTCAGATTCAATATTGCTTAATGTTTCCAATGGTTCTTCTACTAAAGATTTATGGGATATATTACAAACTTAATATCAAACAAAGCCCCTAACTAGTAAGTTGTTGTTGAATAAATGATGTATGATTGTAAAATGATTGAAGGTACTGTCATTACAAAACACTTGAATGTATTTAATACATTGGTCCATTAGTTACAATCTATGGGGGTGAAAATGGATGAGGAAGATAAATTCATCAAACTTCTCAACACACTTCTAGATTCATGGGAGACATTTTTGATGGTTGTAAGTAATACATCTATCATCTTTATTTTTAATAATATTGTTGATCATTTGTTATTTGCGGAAGAAAGAAGGAAAACTTCTACTCCTCAAAATGATGTATTATTTATCAAAAATGATGTAAAGAAAAAGTTTGTTAAGAGGCCTAAATTTAAGAATCAGCTCCAAAAATTTGTAAAGAAGCCATCTAAATGTTGGAATTGTGGTAAAGTTGATCATATAAAGAAATATTGTAAAGCCCCTTCGAAAAAAGGGCAAAGAGAGTAATGTTCAAAAAAGTGATGAAGCCCCCCTTACTATTTGAAGATTTTTGATTGTGAAGCCTACGTACATGTTCCAAAATCTGATAGGCCTAAATTAGATTCTAAGTATGTCAAATGTATTTTCCTTGGCTATGGACGTAGTGTTAAAGCTTATAAGTTGTATAACCCACAAACTAAAAGGGTTATTTATAGTCGAGATGTTATCTTTAGAGAAAAATGTGAAACTATGAAGGAGGAATCTTCTAATAGTAAAACTCCTTCAAATGATGTAACTCCTATGCATGTGCTTATTGAAATTAATAATAAAATTTCTGAGCATCATCCTCCTGTAGCTAGGGATATTATCACTAGTGAACAAGATGTGGTAAACGAGGAGGGATGACATGAAGAAGGAGAAAATACTTTCAATGAAGATGAGCTATTAAGAAGTTTAACACATGTAAGAAAATTACCCTTACATCTAGAAGAATATGTATTGTTTATTAAAAATAATGAGGTAACATATGATGAGGCATGTTCATCTATGTAAAACGTAAAGTGGGAATAGGAAATGGATGTTGAGATGTCATTAATTCATAAAAATAAAACTTGGAAATTAACTGAGCTTCTATTAGAGAGAAAACCCATTGGAAATAAATGGATGTGTAGAATAAAATCTAGAAATCAATACAAAGTATGAATTGTAGCTAAAGGATTTTCTCAAAGAAAAGGGATTGATTATGATGAAATCTTCTCTCCAGTAGTGAAATTAACATCCATAAGATCATTGTTGGCTATCACAATTGTTTATGATCTTGAACTTGAACAAATGGATGTGAAAACAACATTTCTCAATGGTGATCTTGAGGAAGAAATACATATGCTTCAACCTGAAGGATATGAAATTAAAGGAGAAGAGCATATGGTGTGTCATTTATTAAAACCACTATATGGGCTCAAACAAGCACCAAGGATGTGGAATAAAAAATTTAATGACCAAATGATAAATCTTGGCTTCGTTAGAAGTGTCAAAGACTCTTGTATGTATGTTAAGAATATGACTGAAAAATATGTTATCTTGGTACTATATGTCAATGACATTTTTATAGTAGGCAATAACATAAATGACATTTAGGGAGTTAAAACTTCATCTGTCTTCTCAATTTGAGATGAAGGATCTTAGTGATGCAAAAAAAAAATAATTTGGACATGGAAATTAAAATGGACAGGGCTAATAAAAAGATTTGGCTTGGAAAATCTGTGTATGTTGAAAACATTTTAAAAATATTTAATATGCATGATTACAAGCCTATGACTACACCCTATGAAACTAGTGTTAAACGTTTAGTTTAACAATGCCCAAAGATAAGTAAAAAAAAAGAGCTCATGGTTAAAATTCCATATGCTAGTGCTATTGATAGTTTAATGTATCTAATCATAAAGTAAAAATCCATTGAATGACCAAAACATAAAATGAAAATATAGAGAAATAATCCTTCATCCAATGTTGATACTTTTCCTAGCTGTTCCTTGACTACTTGAAAGCTTCCTTCTAAATCTACATGAAAACACATGCATGAAGGATTAGAATACCTTTATAATAAAGAAAATCTACCTTGAGGCTTTCTAGAACAAGGCTGGAAGATTGGGCATACATTGCAAAGCATACAATTAAAACTAATAGCAAATATCATTTAACAAATTTTTTAATCAAAATCATAAACCATGAACTTATCAATTAACCATTACCATTAACATCATTGTGAGTGAGTTAATCTATTATTAACTCATGGTTAACTTTACATGGGAATTTTCCATGAGGTTTCTAGTATTAGATATTTGGAATAACTATAAGATTGATACTAACATAACTAGTCATCAAGGACTATTTGGTATGACACCTCACTTATCTAGGCCAACCTTCATGCATGAAAAATTTCCAACTATTGGATTATAAAACCCTCAATAACATTAATTGATCAACTATTAGGTCATATTTTGGCTAATATCAATCCTATAGCTACCTTAGATGATAGTATTCCACTACCATCCTAAAATCGTCTAATATTGATTACATGAAGACTTATAAGCACCATTGATCAAGTATCAAACTACATCATCCATAGTACTTTTCCACTGACTAACTAGCCATTTCTTTGTTATAAATCATGTCAATTAATGAAAATCTAATCATTATTTTTCTAGCATTTTGACATATCAATTCTATCCATACACACTTAAACATATGCTAGTTAGCATCGATGAAAGATGTCAGTATCATCAAATGCCATTGTTGTTGAACCATACTAAAAGATTCAAAAAATTTCTATTGCAACTTTCATCACAATCTCTGGATTCATCATGCCTTGCATTAGGATACTTGGTAAGACTTCTACTCTCATTGTTACCAAGAGAAAATGATGCAGGAGAAAGATGAAAGTGAAATGCAAAGTAACAAATGTTAGTAAGATAATTGATGAGTGGCGAGATACCCCTACACTCCACCATACGAATACGAGCGTACACGCGCGATCTGGTCGAACTGCGCAGACTAAATGCCTTAACGCCATAAGAAACACTTGGGGTTAATCGTTCGTTGTCTTCCCAGGCTTGCTTGTATGTGTCACGGTGTATGGTTAAGCAAGTCTGAGGTATGTGATTTTTTTGGTATTTTNTCTTTTAGTATGGTTCAACAACAATGGCATTTGATGATACTGACATCTTTCATCGATGCTAACTAGCATATGTTTAAGTGTGTATGGATAGAATTGATATGTCAAAATGCTAGAAAAATAATGATTAGATTTTCATTAATTGACATGATTTATAACAAAGAAATGGCTAGTTAGTCAGTGGAAAAGTACTATGGATGATGTAGTTTGATACTTGATCAATGGTGCT
>MNCI01007807.1:0-18066 GCA_015680685.1 Gnetum montanum
AGGGCATTCTTTAAAAATGGTTCACTCCTTTCCAAACCTACAAAAGACACCTACACAAACTACTTTGATAATTTAGAATTTTAGTACTGCAATAATGAAATTTTCTAATACTCAATCTTGCAATGTTTGTAATGAAATGTATCTTAACATATAACTCAATTCAACAAGAATTAGAGGTTAGAAATGCAACAAGTATCAAAAAGAAAAGATTCATAATATATTCAATAGTTTTGGTCAAAAGATCAAGTGAATTTTTGCAAAAAGATAACATCGATCTAGGATTGTAATCACCTATTTTGGCCAATTTAACTAAGGTTGAAGAAATATGAATTACAAGAATCAATACCATGTTGTAAGTTACACATGCAGTGGATGGATAGATTAAGTATAAGTGACTACATGATTAGTTTTTCCTCAAAATGTCATGGAGATTGCTAAGAGACTTCTTCTTAGAATTAAAGATATTTCTTTTTTGGTTATCAAAATAGTGGAAAAAAATGAGCATGGAGTGTAACTTGATAGTTAACAAAAGATGGGTGGGTGTATAATGTTTGCTATTTAAAAAGAAAAATAATCCATACTATCATGATGTCAAGATTGATATGCATGCATTGGATAATGTTGTTGGCATCGATGAAGTGAACATCTTTCACAACACTCCTCGTATGACTCTGATGAGTCATAACTCAATTGGTTGCATCAATGTAGCACAATGTCAATGCTCCAGGGTCGATGTAGGGTTTGATATATTAATGCAAAGACAATAAATATCTATCTAAATATGCACATCCATTGTATTTATGACACCATTTAATCATTAGCGTAGCAAAGATCTTGTAGTTTATTTTCATTGAAGTTAGAATTTATTACTAAATGCCCACAATATACAAAATTGATTATCTAAAATCTTATTCAAGTAATTGTATTCTTGGACATAGTTTTATGACAACAATAAGATTGAAATTAGTTGATCTTCATTTTAGCATTTGGCATAACTTCATGATTTATTTAAGTGCAATTTAATTTCTTTGTTCCTTTAATTTGCATGTATTTAGCTAATTATTTTATATTTCATTATACTTTAATTACATCCCATGAGTACAACTAGCTTCAAGCATAAATACATTAATATTTGGTAATTTGAGTAGTGTACCACTTTGTACGGCAAACAACAAACACTTGGTAATCCTATAGTGTTATGGGTATATTTCGGAAGTATACAATAAGGTGGAAATGGATGTTCAATGCTTAGGCTAGACTAGATTTGCTTTTCACACTTAGGTTAGATAATTTAGATTTTTAATCTTCTAATAGTTTAATAAAATTTTAAACATAGCTTCTTTAACATCAACATCTTATGCTTTAGTCATAAATAACCTTGCAAATTAATTCATACAAGTGTGATTCGGAAGATAATGACTAATGATCAATCACTTAGATATCTAGATGCCCACACTAGTATAGTCCATGGAATTCGACTAGATTACATGTAAACATTTGTGATATGTATAGTTGGGTATAGGATCAACTCTGCTGCTCATCATTGGTGCTATTATCAAGGACTAATGCTAGTGATTTAAATAGCTATAATCATATAAAGATTGATGTTAGAGCCCTAATGATTTATTATTTAAAAATAATACTATTTAATTATATTAAAGCATACTCAAGTAATTAAAGGATGTCTTCTTTTCATAGGATTGATTTCTCACTTGTTGACAATTCCATAAGGAGATGCAACATGACAGTAAAGAATAAGGATGATATGCCCCAACAACCTAAAATGGTCTAACCACATTTGGACACCTATTATCAAAATTTTAGTTTCATCCTCCACCAAGATTATTGATGAGACGCGACCTGCATGTGCCGCGATATCGCGCCCCGCGATATCGCGTCTTTCCCTTCGATATCGCGTAAGCGATATCGCGTCCCGCCGCCATATCTATAAATAAGAGGCGGTACTCCCTTCATTTCCCAATCCTGGCTAGAAGTAGTGAAGCTCTGGCAGATTGATCACTCCAGAGTTAGAATTTTTCCCATGTGCCCGCAGTAGGAGTCCTAGAGTGAACGGCTCTTTATTCAAGCAGCTTGTAAACCTGAACCCAAGTTGTGTACGGCAATAAAGAAGAACTAGATTGGATAAACCTTGTAGTACATGGTTTTATTGTTGTTTATTTACTACTTTCCTAGTGCCTTCAAGTACAACTTGATTACGAGCGTCTACGGACGTGTACGGCTAGTCAAGGAATCGGCTGCTTGACGCAATGCATGAGTACGACTCAATTACGAGCATTGGATGCTTGGTAACCCAGTAGCGTATTCCAGGATTCTGCGCTTGGTAACTCCCGGGTCTAATGTGTACGGCTAGTTGAGGAATCGGCTGCTCATTGCTAGGCTAGATCGTGTGATAAGTACGACTTAGTTACGAGCACCCACGGGTGTGTACGGCTGGCTAAGGAATCGGCTGCTTATCACACGTAGGCTAAATAGGTGCCTCAGTACGACCACTTCGAGCACTTGCGTTACGTGTGGCGATCCCAGTAACGATTAGCGTTTGGTAAGCTGCAGTTGCATAGTTCAGGGTGTGTCCGGTAAGTGGGAACGGATGCTGACGCTAGTTAATTTAGACTTAGACCTTAGTTAGAGTTAGCTTAGTTTCTCAACCCTTTCTCCTGGTAGCATAGAAGATAAGCCGAAAATACCAAAAAAATCACATACCTCAGACTTGCTTAACCATACACCGTGACACATACAAGCAAGCCTGGGAAGACAACGAACGATTAACCCCAAGTGTTTCTTGTGGCGTTAAGGCATTTAGTCTGCGGAGTTCGACCGGATCGCGCGTGTACGCTCGTATTCGTATGGTGGAGTGTAGGGGTACCTCGCCACTCATCATTGGCGCCGTTGCCGGGGACTAAGTGTTTTTTCGCCAATTTAACATAAGGGATATCACTCACATCGTTGTGAGCTTAAAACGAACCTTAGGGTTAATCAGTTAATCAAGAACAATAAATAACGGTGAAATTAGCACACCAATAGAAATGGCTTCTTCTCACGAAATCAACTCACCTAAGGACAATACAGGAGAAAGTCAGCATCATACGCATAACCGAGATCAACCATGTCCTCAACAATCTAAGGTCACATATACTCATCCCGATGAGTATGTGCCGGATTTTACCTTTGTTTTCCATCAAGATGAGCAACTGCGGTGGAGAGACATGCAAGGTAACATCGTGTTACCCCCAGATCGATCCGCTCCCAACATGCTTTCCCGTGCTTTGGTACAGTATGGCATGCATGAGCTGCTTGCTGAATACGTTTTGGATGATTATGACACAAGGGATTATCATCCCACAAATGCCCAACGTATTCGGGATGCAAGGCAGGAGAGCCAACATTCACTATTGAAGGGCAAGGTTCCCCACGTCATTAGTGAAATAGGAGAAGAGGAACCCCTCACGATGGGTTTCTTAGAAAATGATGTTCCTCCTCCTCACTCTAGTGAAGAGGTTAGGCATCAGGGCCTTAGATCAACGATACATATTCCAGGCTCTGATCCCCGTGAGCACCAGCTGTTCACGGCAGGAACAATCACTCGCACTAATGACGGACTCGTTGATCGTCACAACGATCGGGGCCGAAGCAGCCGAAGAGAAGGCAAGAAACATCACCATGGTGATGGATCCCCTTCTTCTTCCCCTTCATCACATCATTCACCCTCTCCTTCCACATCTGGGCGCAGCCACCATGAGCATAACGCGGAAAGTAAAGGTAGAAGAGATGAAATGCCTCGACAAGAAGGTCGAGAGGAGTTAGGACAAGGACAAGGACGTAGGGAGAATAGGGAACCACAACGTAGACATCACAGACGTCATGAAAGAGATGATCATGACGAACCCCTATTCGCAACCCGAAGTATGCTTGACATTAGAGAGGCAGTTAGGATTCCCACAAGGCATTTGAAAGACAGTAGGATCAAGCGTTTGGATATAAATAATATCCCACGTTTTGAAGGGGGATACAACGCTGATCCTCAACATCATTTACAGGCATTCCACGACGCCTGTGCCTTGCAGAACATAGACAATGAGTGGCAGAAACTCAAGTTGTTCCCAAGGACACTCACTAAAGAAGCGGAAAGCTGGTACCGGTCCTTAGAACCGGAAACCATCAGGAGGTGGAGTACGATGCTCGAATTGTTCAACAACAAATATCAAACGTACTCCAGAGTGTCTAACTTGCGTAAGCAGATCCAAGGCTGGAAACAAGGAGCTCATGAATCCTTGGATGCTGCCATGGCCCGTTACTACACATTGCTACATCGTTGCCCGGGCCATGGGTACGCTAAGCGGGATCAACTTCGCCACCTCGTGGATGGGCTACGAAATGAAACGAGAAGAACTCTTGGGACTTACGCCCAAGGGAGACTCTCCCAACTAAGAGCCCATGAAGTTGAAGTATTGTTGGAACAAGTAGCGCAAGAAGAGGGTGAGCTACGGAAAAGAGAAAGTGCGGAGGAATACAACCGTGATCCCTCCCTTCGTAAGAAGGGAGTGAAATTCTGTGATGAGGAGGATGAGTCACCACTCGAAGAGTTGGTGAACAGGAAAACTGTGCCGATCCAAAAGTTAACAACGGAGGTATCGGCTAAGGTAGACCAAATGTGGGATTCCTTAGACTCACGAATAGAAACAGTCCTGAAAATTGTAGAAGAGTCTAAGGATGAGCAAAGTAGTGATAAAAGCAAAAACATGCGGAGAAACTTTAACCCTGCACATAACAAGGGTAAGGGAAAAATCTCTAACTCCGATGAGGCTGAAAATTCTGATTCAGACAATGACGGTGGATGTGAGGTCTGCTACTATGACCATCCTAAGGGATGTTGTCCAATTATCTCACATCTGCAGGAGTCTGGGGTGTATGCATTAAATCCAAGACTTAATCAACGGCAAACACCCAGAAGGTTACCTTATCCACAAGGTAACCCGAGGCAGTTCCACCAACCCTTGACGTATTATCCAAGTGGAACACCTCCGCAGCCCATCGAGCAACATCAGCAGTGGCAATACCCACAGTCATGGGGGATGCCACAGCCAACACATCGATACCCTTACCGGCAGCCTGATCCTTATGGTTATTATGTGCAGCAGCCAGTTTCTCCAGGTGACGCTATGAGTCACACTCCACGCCGTCACTACTACGCTCGGGAGTACTTCAGAAGGACTCCTTCTCCTCCGGGAGACATTCCACATTCTGTCCATCCTCTAACTCCACCCGCACCTTTTCCTCAAGTAGTTCCCATAACACCTCCTGCTCCAACAATGCAAGGGGAATTACCTACCCAACCGCAGCAACGTCACGCCGCGAGATCTGTAAATATTCAGAGTGTAAATATCCAACCGGACACTAGTTCTGGCGATAACTGTACAAAAAGGAGACCCTTTTTCAGAACTAGGAGCCCGGATAGGCTCTCGCAACAACAAGCGGACGGGTATATGTATAGGCCTCTAACTACTAACACTTCGGAGCACCCTTCAGTCCAAGGGAATGTAACGCATACGGTTATGCTAACACATACCGTAACTGACTGGATCAAGGTAGGCCACCTTCCCAGGAAACTAACTGATCCTGGGAGTCCCTTTATTCATTTGCAGATCGCTGGGAATGCACCACATCGAGCTCTTCTTGACTCAGGTTCCGGAGTCAACTTAATTTCGCGAAAGATGTATCACGCCTGGAACCTGCCCCAACTTAAGAAGAGCAACATCCAACTAGAGCTGGCAGACCAGTCCATCACTATTCCCTTGGGTTTGGTGGAGGACGTTATCACCACTGTGTGTGGTTGGTCCTACCCAGCGGATTTCCTAGTGATCGATGTTAACAACAACGAAGGGGACTTCCCAATTATAATGGGAAGGGCATGGCTAAGCACAGTAGATGCATGCCTTAGGATCCGTGATCTTTCCTTGGAAATCTCCAAGATAAACATATGTGGAAAGATCGAGAAGAGGATAGTTCCATGCATCACATACAGTGATTCATCGGGTGATGACATGGAGGAATTGTCTCCATGTAACAGGTGTGCCCAGGAAACTCTGCAACCAGGATGCCTGTATGTAGCAACCACACAAGAAGTAGTAGACACCCCGTGGTTGACAGCTTCTCATAAGAGCAAACAAATATGCATGGAACGAACTGAGGCAACTCATGCCAACAACCGTGGCATAGACACATTGGAACGTGAGCGTCGCCAACTTCCAACCCTGAATTTAAGATCATCAATTGGGAGAAGTTGGGCACTGCTTAGAAATTCAAATAGGCGCTCACTACTTCGGATCTCTCCCTCACAACTCAGTCATGGGGGAGATGGCCACCTATGCTAATCATATGGGGCCCTCAGTTCTTTTTCAGTTTTTGTTTTACACGTTTTTGTTTTACAACGTTTTTGTTTTTCACATTTTTGTTTTACAATTTCTTTAACTTTTCTAATTTTTGTTTTACAACTTTCTTTAACTTTTCTTGTTTTTGTTTTACAACATCGTTATATTTTTCTATCTTTTTGTGTGTGTGTGTGTGTGTGTCATCCATCATGTAAATTCGTCACCCAATAAGTGTTCGGGCCGATGGGATGAACTGTTTTTCATTAATTGCTAATGTTTGGTTTTTACCTTTAAGTTACATTGTTGATACTAAGGTATGTTCTTTTGATATGGCAGGCAATGAGATCACTTCATCCATCCATCCATCAAGTCTATGGTTTCCCTTGGCTTGGAAATGTACAGTTCCCTTCCAATAAGAACTTTAACGAACCAGTGACTGGGCATTTCTCAAACTAAGGAAGGACTCAAGGATTTGAAACGGGTGTGACTT
Organism: Gnetum montanum; assembly: GCA_015680685.1. Classification (NCBI taxonomy): domain Eukaryota; kingdom Viridiplantae; phylum Streptophyta; class Gnetopsida; order Gnetales; family Gnetaceae; genus Gnetum; species Gnetum montanum. The sequence continues at coordinate 6,877 of MNCI01007807.1, forward strand.
CAAGGGAACTTGGTGCTCTTGTGTTGGTCATTCACTTGGGTGCTTGGATGTTTTCTTCTTGGGTTTTCTTACCGTTCCGATGTAACCCAATAATCGGAAGCTGAGACAATAAAAATAAAGAAGTCTTTGCATGGTGTGGTCCCCACGCATAAAAACACAAAACAAAAAAAAGAAGAAAAAAAATGGAAAAACAGAAAAAAGAGAAGAAGAAAAAGCTAAAAAGCTAAAAGTGAGGATTCAAAGCACACCCCTTAGACGGAATAAATTTGGGCTGCAAGCACTGGTTATGGAACCAAAGTGTTCCCTCTAACTAAGGCCCTTCTCGCTTCCCATTCTCTCTGTTGTTTCGTCGGAATGGTGGTGGCTTCTCGAAGTTGCATCCTTGTTACCCAAGTGGATGATTTAACCAACTGCATTGATGCGAAGTCACTGGAAGTGGTTGGTTTGAGCCCAGAGTTGGAATGAGATTCGCCAAGTCACATTAATCATGTAACACACAAGGGGCTGTACACCACCTTGTTCTTGGGATTCCATTCCACTTCTCTTCTTCCCATCCTTCTCTCCATTGTTCACCTCATTGCCGGTTGTATCATTGTATATACTTTAGTTGATGCTTTGTTTTCTTTTTGGTAAATTCTTCCGGTTAAGACTTTAACTCTTGTTTCCAAAGGACATTCCCAGAGCCCACGGACTCTTTGAATGTGGGATTGTCAGGGCATTAAGGGCATGAGCCTGCTTTGGGGAGGACCCACTGACATTCCTATTTGGAACATTAGTTAACTTCTTTTCCTTAACGTTTTGCAATTAATTAACATTTTTGTTCATTTCCATCATGACATCCTTTTTATCGATGCCATAGTTGTCCCTTTTTACCTATCATTCCTATTCCTTTTCTCTCTCCATTCTAACGCTACCGGAGGTTCGCGATTAGTCATGGGGGTACGGGGCCTGATTTTTCGATTTTTATCCTAAGCCCCGGATTTTTTCGTTTTTCTTCCTAACCCCTATACCTTCGGTAGTCATCATCTATATTTTCCCAGATCCATATCAGCCATACCACACCTTAGCCAGTGAACCTAAACCGAAGCAAGGTATGCTTTACTTAATGATTCAATTACCCTTGCTAATATATGATGGTGTTGTGTGTGCAGATGGCAATCATACAACAACGGAATGGATCTGGAGCAGACACTTGGAATGGAGCAGCGCTGAAGCAGCATGCAAGGAGTGGAATTGATAATGCGCTTACAGATGGACAACGAAAGGCGCAATCTAGGCGTTGGCAGCAACAAGACTCTTCTTCTTTCTTCTCTTCTATTCTCTCTCCTCTTTTCTCTCAGCTGCCAACTGTGGCCTGATGTCATTGTAATAAGGTGTTCACCCATGTTGTCATGAACACCAGTTTTTGTCAAGTCTTGTAATAAAGACCGTTCACATGTCATCCCATTAGTTCCATTTTCCCTAATAATCCCATACCTACCTGATATTATTGTAAGGAACTCGAGGACGAGTTTTCATTCAGTCATGGGGGTATGATGAGACGCGGTTTTCACTAGGCCGCGATATCGCGGACGCGATATCGCGTCTTCTCCTGCGATATCGCGTACGCGATATCGCGTCCCGCCGCCATATCTATAAATAAGAGGCGGCACTCCCTTCATTTCCCAATCCTGGCTAGTGTAGCGAAGCTCTGGCAGATTGATCACTCCAGAGTTAGAATTTTTCCCCATGTGCCCGCAGTAGGAGTCCTAGAGTGAACGGCTCTTTATTCGAGCAGCTTGTAACCTGAACCCAAGTTGTGTACGGCAATAAAGACGAACTTGTTTGGATAAACCTTGCAGCACGTGGTTTCATTTATTGCTTTATTTCCTGCTTTCCTAGTGCGTTCAAGTACGACTTGATTACGAGCGTCTACGGACGTGTACGGCTAGTCAAGGAATCGGCTGCTTGACGCAATGCATGAGTACGACTCAATTACGAGCATTGGATGCTTGGTAACCCAGTAGCGTATTCCAGGATTCTGCGCTTGGTAACTCCCGGGTCTGATGTGTACGGCTAGTTGAGGAATCGGCTGCTCATTGCTAGGCTAGATCGTGTGATAAGTACGACTTAGTTACGAGCACCCACGGGTGTGTACGGCTGGCTAAGGAATCGGCTGCTTATCACACGTAGGCTAAATAGGTGCCTCAGTACGACCACTTCGAGCACTTGCGTTACGTGTGGCGATCCCAGTAACGATTAGCGTTTGGTAAGCTGCAGTTGCATAGTTCAGGGTGTGTCCGGTAAGTGGGAACGGATGCTGACGCTAGTTAATTTAGACTTAGGACAGTAGTTAGAGTTAGATTAGTTTCTCAACCCTTTCCTCTGATAGCATAGGAGATAAGCTGAAAATACCAAAAAAATCACATACCTCAGACTTGCTTAACCATACACCGTGACACATACAAGCAAGCCTGGGAAGACAACGAACGATTAACCCCAAGTGTTTCTTGTGGTGTTAAGGCATTTAGTCTGCGGAGTTCGACCGGATCGCGCATGCACGCTCGTATTTGTATGGTGGAGTGTAGGGGTACCTCGCCACTCATCAATTATCATTTGCAATGAAGGAACATGAAAGGCAATATTGTGTGACCACCCAACTGTTCAATTCCATTAATGCTCATGGTAGTAGTAATAAAATTTAGACTACAAGTGGTTACTAGTAATTACAAAGTGGTTGATGAAATATTTAGGTCTTACCAACCTACCAAAGCCTAACTACAAAAGGACTGTTTCATGGAAGTACATCATAAAGTTGCAAAGGGAAAGGAGACTACCATTTTACTAACATCACAATATAAGAAGGAGGATACTAATTATTAATGATATAAATCTCATCATCAAATTATTCAATCCCAACTACATATGACATGATAAATTCATGATTACATTTAATCTTGGCTAGCAACCAAGGAAAAAGAAGGATTGAACCCAACACAAGAGAGACCTCTAGTCCTAGGTCTTCTAGCAAGTCAGGTCAAGATGACTAAAGGAATCATGAAAGGAGAGTAAGCTAGCACAACTCTCCTAGTTCTTCATGTTCCTCATCCTCATCCTCATCTAGCTCTGATGAAGGTAAATGTAGCTAAGAAACAAGGGGTAATGGTATATGACTTAGTAGAGATGATTAGAGAGATCATCATAGGGATGAAAGAAGATATGATAGATGTAACCCAACAATAGGGCATAGAGTTGAAAGAAGACATAGCATGCACCATAGAAGGGGGCATGATCATAAAGGAGACAATGAGGATAGAGATAATTATGATGAACACTTGCTTGCTACTCACAACATGATTAACATTAGGAAGATAGTCTACATTGTTACTAGACATCAAAGGAATAGTTGAATCAAGCAACTAGACATGAAAAAAATTCTTAGGTTTAAGGGAGGCTACAATGTTTATCTACAACATCATCTACAAGCCTTTTAAGATGTCTATGCCTTCCAAAATGTAGAGAATAAATGGAAAAAGCTGAAATTATTTCCTAGGATACTCATCAAGGAAGTGGAATATTGGTATTGATTCTTGGAACCAAAATTCATCAAAATGTGGAGTACGATGTTGAAAATCTTTAATGAGAAATATCAAACATACTCTAGGGTGTCAAATTTAAGCAAGTAGATTCAAGAATCGAGGCAAGGAAATCATAAGTCCCTTGATGTAACCCTAGATAAGTATTACTCACTATTACACTGATGTCTAGGTTATGACTTCTCTTAGAGAAAACAACTACATATTATAGATGGACTCTAAATCAAGACAAGGGAAACTCTTGAAGTCTATACTCAAGGGAGACTTTCAAAGATGAGAGCCATCATTTTTAGAGATTAACTGATTAGGCAGCAAAAGAGAATTGAGCACTTAAGAAGAGAGCGACCTCTAAGGAGTACAATAGAGAATTTTTCTCCCTAAAAAGGAGGTTCATTTTGTGAACCAGAAGATGAGGCATCATTAGAAGAGGTGGTTTAAAGGAAAGCCTTGCTAATCCAAAAGTCAATAATTGAAATTTTGGTAAAAGTTGACAAAATGTAGGACTCAATTAATGAAAAGTTTCAAAAAAAAAAACAAACATTGAAAACTGTAGAGGAAAAACCATAGCAAGGTAAAGCTAGCGACAAGAACAAAAGAAAGAAAAAAATTCCAGAGAAAAACTACTACTAGCAAAAGAAAAAATTAGCTACAATAGAAGAGGTTGTAGACTTTAATTTAAATGATGAAGAATGTGATGTGTGTCAATATGAGCATCGCAATGGATATTGTCTAGTTCTTTCACATCTTTAAGAGTTTGGATTTATGCCTTAAACTCAAAATTCACCAAAAGGCAAGCACCCAAGAGGTTGTCTTACCCTTAAGGCAAGTATAGGTAGCCCTACCAATCATAAAAATACTATCCTATTCTCATTTCTTTATATGCTTGCAAAACTTTTTGACTAGTATTGTTGAGAAGATGCAAGAATTTTTTTTTCATTAACTTATATTTTCATTTTGTCTTTTTACCTAGGTTTACGAATAAATATGTTGTAGGATCCATATGAATTTCTTGCTTAACATCTAGAAAGCATAGACCTTGAAATTGGTTATGTTGATTTGCTTAATGTTGTTAAACAATACAACATATGCAAACTAGGTATATGCTTGAGAAAACGTAATGGAAGAAAAGCTTGTAAGTACTACATTTGTATCTAGTTATTATTCCCTTAATGTTTCCTCATTGTTTCATTATTTTGTATGAGCAAGGAAACTTTACTAGATCTTTGTATAAAAAGTCTTTAAAGATTGATCTTTCCTTTCTTTTATTTTTAGGTACAATTTTCCTTGGCCATTATCTCAAGAATTGACCCTTACTAGAGATCCAAAAAATAATAATGAAATCATCTCTATTCTCGAAGAAATAAGTCAAGGATTATTTTTCAGAACATGAAGTTGCTTTAGATGTAAAGGGTAAATACGAATTTTCAGCTTGCTATGTCAAATCATGAGCTTTACATGGCATGGTCCCTATCCTAAATATGAATCTTCAACATAAATAATAGTACAAAGGCACCCTAAATAAATATTTGATTGAGGAGGTGCAAAGAAATGGAAAAAGGGCAAAGGAAGAGAAAATGTAAGAGTAATTTAGTTTCATCAAACTTGTTACCTCATCTCCACGGTAACATATCATGCATATAAATTTAGCTAAAAAAAGAATTTGTACATCAAAGCTATAAATCTATATGTATCTTTGTTTTGTTTGGATTTTTGGAAATTTCTTCTCCACCGTCTTTGAATTCGTTTTGCTTTCAATGATCAACCTCTTGAATAATAAAAAAATTGGTCACACTACCTGTCCAATTTTTTCTCATCATAATCATGTGGAGGATGCCAACGTTTTATGAAATTTCAAGTACCAACATTGTTACCGGCAAAATGGCAAGTAAGAGTTATGCAAGTGGAATAGGAACGCACTGTGACCCACTGCAAGTCAATAACGTACTAGACAAGTTATGATTTGCTGAAGACCGTGATTTTTGCCTGAAGGCTTTGGATTCTGCGTCTAAAATATTTACAAGTTATACCAAGAATTTCTCCGCAACCGCAATTGTTGTAAAGGGTCGTACAGTTAAAATAAGATAGTCTTGGTTGCTCACGTTTGTTATTGCAATTAAACTTTCACATAGTAATGGCATGAAAATTGAAAAATAAATTGGAAAAATTGCATCAAATAATGTCAGTAAAATCGTTTTTGACCAGCAAATTGTAAAAACCTTCTTGCATTTAAATCACAGGTCAACACTGCATCCATTTGCAATGAACTCTCTCACAATATTGATAAAAAAAACTTGGGAAAATCACAATGAACCTATTTTCTTTCACCCATTACACAATATGTTCAAAGTCATTTTTAAAATTTTATATTTGATAAGCTTATTTAAAATGTACAATCTATAAATAATACCATTTATTGCTTGCCTACAGAAAGAGATGCTATCACCTACTATTAAGCTTTTACATTGTGAAGAACATACTTCAAACAATAATAAGTAGAGCAAAAATAACATGAGCCCCTATAACACAAAAATCTAAAAGCAATAAGTAGCACACTAGCCAGGAAAACCATCCCAATGACAATACAGTGCTATGGTTGTCCCATAGGATAAACCAAAACCTAATCCAAATGCTATCAATGTGATACATGATCTTCTACCCAATCCCACCAATCCTTTGAATTACTAGGCTGTATACTTTGTCTTCCTTCAGCTTTTTGACACTCATCATGAGGAAAAACTCTGCATAAACAATCATTTCTAGCAAATGCACTATTGTCAAATGTAGTAAATTGCTTGCGTAGACCGAGGAATTTTACCACAGATGATTATTACATTGAAAACCTCCAAATATGCTAGGGAACTTAGCTGCTCAGGAATTGCACTAGTCAATCTATTTGAATTCAAATCAATTTGTTCTAACATTACCAATTTCCCCATGCTATCTGGTATATGGCCACTCAACATATTGTGAGATTAAGCAACCTTAATTTGCCCAATTCACCAATGCTGTTTGGAATCTTGCCAGTGAGATTATTACATGAAAAATCTATGAAATTGTTGTATGATGTCATGTATTGATCCATAAGTTCTAGCCCCTTTGCCTAAAAATCATTTTCACACTGGATGGAAAGTCTTGCTCTGGGAGCTCATCACTGATGCAGGGAACTTCCCTATAAGCAAATTGCATGACCAGATTTATTTTTGAATGTCCCATTCTGTGATTCCAGACGTGGCCAAATCCCTTCAATTTTTCAAGATGCAACGGAATACGGCCATGAAAACGGTGGTTGGATAAATCAAGGACCTGCAGCGGAATACGGCCATTAAAACGGTTGTTGGATAAATCGAGGACCTGCAGGTTAGAAAAATTCACCATCCATTCTGGAATCTCTCCTTCCAATTGATTGTAACCTAGATTTAATGTCTTGAGCATTATCATATCTTTTAAATATTTGGAAGGGGACCAGTTAACCTGTTTTTTCTGAAATCCAGCCACATCAGGTGTTTGCAACCAGCCAAGGATTTGGACAGCGAGCCCGAAAATGCAGACAAAATCCTTAAAGAAGATGGGAAAATCCTTAAAGAAGATGGGAAAATCACAGATACCTCTCCGCTGAAACTATTATTTGAAACTATAAGGGTATCCAGCTGGACGCAACTGCTCCAATTCCGGGGAAGTTTTCCAAATAACCTATTATGCCCATCTAAATATTGCAGTTCAGAGCAACCGCTTAACCTGTGGGGAAGTTTTCCAGACAGTCTGTTCCCCGAGACATGTAAATACTGCAGTCCAGAGCAACCGCTTAAACTTTGGGGAAGTTTTCCAGACAGTCTATATTTTCCGATTTGGGGAAGTTTTCCAGACAGTCTATTTTCCGAGACATCTGAATGTTGGAGTTCGTTGAGCAACCCAATTCCTTTTGGAATTGAACCATTTAATCCAGTGCCAGCCAAATCCAGAATAAGTGACTCTTTCGTGTTCCCAATGCAATCCGGAATGTGGCCTCTCAGAAGAGCATTCACTTTCAACACCCACAAATTATTCATATCACACATCTCTGTGGGCAACACTCCCGTTGTGTTTGCCGCTGATATATGCAACATGTTAAGATTTGAAAGCCTCCAAATATTAATGGGGATTTCTCCTCCCAAATCATCTCCCACCAAGACCAGTAACGTAAGATTCTGCATGCCGGCAAAGCATTTGGGTCTGTGGCCCTCTAATTTGCTGCTCAAATGGAGGTCCGTGAGCGCTGTCAGCCTGCACAGCTCTTGTGGGATTGTTCCGCTAAGATTACTTCCCTCTAGCCAAAGATTTTCTAGATTTTTGAGGCTCTTGATCTGGGGAGGTATAACTCCTGCAGTTATTTCACCTTCTAGAAACAGCACTCGCAACTGTGACAAGTTCCCCAGCTGCTGTGGAAGACTGCATGACCTACGCGGTCCCCTTATCCGCAGACGGAGTGACGACAGCTGCCTTAAATTGCCGAATTCGGATGGAATGCAGCCACTTATCTGATTTCCTGCAAGGTACAGGTCAGTAAGTTTTGACCAGTTTCCCCACTGCCAAGGTATGGGTCCTTCCAGCCTACTACTACTTACTCCAAATTGTCCATCTGGAAGATGTAATTCTTGGAGTTGAGTGAGACTCGACAACCAGGCCGGCACAGAGCCATTCAATGCATTTCCGCTCAGGTACAGCCCCTCAAGCGATGAACAGTTAATTAATGACAAGTGACCCGGTCCATGGAATTCATTGTAGTCTAGCGAGAGTTGCTGCAGATGCTTCAATTCACCAATTCTGGTGGAAATTGCACCAGAAAGTTCATTCCACCTTAAATTTAAGTTATGCAAAGCTGAAAAATTGGATATGAGGAAGGAATCTCGCCTGAAGTCCAAGAATAACCTTTCAGTAACATGTACAATGTATCCACGAAAATAGAAAATGAGAACTAGCTGTAGCAGCCCCGTTAAGCGAGTCATCTCTGTGGGAATGGTGCCGTGGAGATTATTCCAAGACAAATCCAATGAAGTTAAAGAGGTGCGAGTGCCCACAAACGGCGAAATGAAAACCCTCGAGTTCGCGATCAGTGAGCATAAGCGATACCACTGTCCGACTACTCACGTTGGTGCCTGCGCAAATGACTCCGTACCAGTCATAACAGAGTCTGCCAGAATTGGCGCGGCTCCAATTCCAATTGCCAGTGTTGAAAATTGAAGGCCAAGGCTGATTGTCAAAGAAAATTCATTGTGCAGTTGTTTTTAAAAACAGCTTTTTAAATTAAACAGTCTTAATTGCTTTTGTCAAAGTCTTCAACTGCCACGATATGCACATGAGATAGCTGCCAATAAAATTCAACACGGTTTTGTCAGGAATCCCGATCTCGACTTTAACAATCCAGCTTTCAAACGAACTTGATACCTCAAGAAATTACATTTAATAGGTAAAACAATGGATGGAGGAAAATGCAACATGTCATTGGCCCTTTCGAAAACTAAGCATGCCAAAGTTACTCTAGTAGAGATGTTGTGTCTAATGACTTGAGTTGAGTTGACTTTTCTTTTGTTGATGAGACACCGAATTATAATAAAGATAAACATGCCGTACGGATAAGGCAATGGAAGGAATGGATAATGCTTGACTTTTCTATGGTGAATGATTGAATTTATATTCATCATATAATAGTAAAGATGATGATGAAATTGAATATGATGTGATATAGGAAGCAATATAGCATAAAGTTGAACATGGCATAAGGCATAAGGCATAAGGATAAGATAAATAGTAAAGATGATAATGATCAAATTGAATATGATGTGATACATGAAGTAACATAGCATAAAGTTGAACATGGCATAAGGCATAAGGCATAAGGATAAGATAAATAGTAAAGATGATTATAATCAAATTGAATATGATGTAATACATGAAGTAACATAGTAAAAAGTTGAACATGGCATAGGACATAAGGATAAGATAATAGTAAAGATGATAATGATTAAATTGAATATGACATAATATATAAAGTAATATAGAACAAAGTTGAAAGTTGTGTAGGGGATAAGGCAATTGGAACAAAGAATTTTCTAATCCTAACTTTTCTATATTAAATAATTAGCTCAATGTTGATATGATAACAATAAAGATAATGATGCAATTAAATGCCATGTGTAATAAATGGAGTAATTAAAGAGATGTTAAGACCATGTGAAATGTTAAATATTTTAAATTAATTGGATAAAGATAGTGGTAATGATGAAATGACACAAATTAACAAGAATGCATTCATGAATAAGGTTTTATAACAAATGTGGGGCTCTATAAGTATGAAATTCCTAGCTTCTTCCAAGAAAGAACTTGTCTTAACTTGATTCTTTTTCCTAAATTTCTTTCCCACGTTCTTTGATTTCCATATTTTGCTTTTAATAACCAAACCTCATGATATAAGAATAATAAGAAAATGGGTCATGGTAAGCATTCAATTTCCTTTTTCTCTCATCATAATGTGTGGACGACAGAATCCATCCCATTCTCTCATTTGGATATTTAATGACCCAACCATCATAAATCTAAATGCAATTTTATGCTCAAACATCTTCCTTCAATAAAATAGAAAGAGTAGGACAACAATATAACTATTCTTCTAGGAATATGATTAGTATTCTTCTAAGAATTAGGTACGGTGGAATAGCAACATCATCATAACATGCGAAGGGTAACTGTAAGTTAATTAACTACAAGTCAATAACATGTGAGGGGTGGAGTGGAAGAAATAGTAGAAAATTTACTTAATGCCTTGGTTGGGTGCAATGGGATAGCAACATCATCATAACACATGGAAGACTTTAAATTTGACTGTATGTCAATTGACTACAAGTCAATAACATGTGAGGAGTGGAGTGGAAGAAACAGTGAAAAATTTACTCAATGCCATGGATGGATTCTACTTGCAAAATATAATTTTATTAGTAAACAAGTCCTACCAAGAATTTCTCCGTACCTGGTGAGAATGGTATATGGCTGCTTCTACATAGTGCCTTATATGGTTTTCTTTGAAAATTCTCATAGAAAGGCTCAAAATGTAGGCTATATTAACAAAAAGAATTAAAATAAAAGTGATAAAAGCAAATTCGCATGTCTTATAATGAGCCAGGCTAGCTAGCAAGCATTCATTATAAGAAATAATGGAAATAGGGAATAAATATGGATTATATCAATATACATAGTATTCGTAAGCACTCATAAGTCACTCTAAATCATGAAATGACATAAAGCTTTATTACATCCAAAGACTCATAAGATCTATGATGAGTGGCGAGGTACCCCTACACTCAACCATAAGAAACGAGCGTCGCACGTGCAATCTGGTCGAACTCCGCAGATGGACTAGTTGTGACACCTAGATAGTTAGCCTTAGGTCGTGCTGTCTTCCCACCAAGACTAGTTTTGCATATGTCACGTATGGTTTAGTCTAGATGAGGTGTATGATGTGTTCCTAATCTCTGCTACTCCTGAAGGCAATGGAAAATAATATTTAACTAAACTAAACTAGGAGAAAAAGGTAAAGAAATCTAATCTAGCCTAAGTGCGACGAGCAACCGATTCCTTGATCAAC
>MNCI01007809.1:0-10773 GCA_015680685.1 Gnetum montanum
TGTTTGATCCGCGTGCGGACCATTCAAGGCACTCTGCCTTCGTTCCGTTCCAGCTTGCCCTCAAGCGGAGGCAGGGTCAACTGTGCTTGTCCGTAGATCTTTCGGTGCTCGTAACGTTCCAGCCTTGCATCGACGATTTCGGTCAGCACATTCTCGACCTCAAGTGATTGGAATGCCATCAGTCATACCTACTTCCACATCGATCCATTATGTACCTTAAGTGCAAATCCAACAAGCAGCAAAGATCACTTCACAACCTGTGACTGGGTAGTGGGTCCCACCAGCTATTCAACAAAACCCATCTACTCATTATAGTGTACCACATCCCATAATCTTAGCCCTGAATGTTGTCTCACCACAAAAAAAACTATCCAACAACCTCTTTTTCCACAAATGATGCCATAATCAAGTCATTATCAATTACCATCAACCCAAGCCACCAGTCTGCCTACCACCCAAGAATGGGTAGACACACAAAAAATGATGCACTCCTTGGTAGAGGAATTAAAACGCTTTAAAAATTTGAACAATGAGAAAGTCAAAGTACTAGATTTCTATCAAGATAACCCAATTGACCCCTCAGTTCTACCCTTAACCTTGCCAAAAGGAGTCTCGTTACCTCAGTTNGAACTGAGGGGTCAATTGGGTTATCTTGATAGAAATCTAGTACTTTGACTTTCTCATTGTTCAAATTTTTAAAGCGTTTTAATTCCTCTACCAAGGAGTGCATCATTTTTTGTGTGTCTACCCATTCTTGGGTGGTAGGCAGACTGGTGGCTTGGGTTGATGGTAATTGATAATGACTTGATTATGGCATCATTTGTGGAAAAAGAGGTTGTTGGATAGTTTTTTNACAAATGACTTCATTAAATCAAAGCTTTATTATCTAAAACCTCGTACTTTGAGTTAGGAATTTGTACAAATTAAAGACATAGAAGAGGCTACACAAACAAGTAATGACCCAGCCTACTTGACCTTTAGGAGCCAACACACAAGGAAAGATAAATCCAAAACAATGGTAGCAGCAGTGGCTGAAAAAACTTGACCTAGTCATCCAAGACAAAAGGGAAAACAAGCCACTGTCCCAAACAACTATGAAAGAACTACACCCACTCCTACACCTGAAAATTCTTCAAATAGAAACAAAAATATAGGTCATGCCCATACCTTTGAAAATAAGGACTTTGCTCAATACACACCATTGCCCATGAAGCCTTCATAACTACTTGATCAACTTCTAAAGGCCAAGCTAATTCAACACAAACAAATGTCTCTTGCGGCCTTTCAAAGACACAATCAATTTTGCAAATTGGCAAAAAATCCAGCCTTAGAAACAACCAACGAACCTCCCATTCCAAAAGGATTTAGGTTGGATAGGTTTTGTGAATATCACCAACGTTGTGGTCATGGGACTGATTACTACTTTACATTGAAATAGGACATACAACGCATGATTGATAGGGGCGAATTAGTATTCGACGAGGCAAACCCAATAAGACCCCAAAACCAATCCATGGGGGTCTACAAGAATCCTCTCAATACTAATACCAATGATGCACCATATGTGATTAATTCTATCCATATGAAAGATAGAAAAGACATTCCACGAAAACCTTTTGTGATTCATGGGCCTTCAGAAAACATGCCTACCCCAACATATCCTCAAACACCTTTCACCATGCGCACATCCCCCACACCATCAAAACCATTCATCATCCGTGTACCTCCTTTTGTTGTAGCCACAACCACACCATCTAAAAATCGACCCATTCCCTTTGTAATCCAGGTGCCAAAATACCCTGATACACAACCCACCTCCTTTCCCCCGTGAAATTTGAGAGAACGTCTTGCCAATAGACTAACAAGAGAATTTTTGAAAAGGGAAAACCGTCAATACAAATTGGGACCACCAAAACCAACAGCGCTAAATGCTGTTCTTATGGGTTCACCCATTAATGAACCTAGTACAAGTCATCAAAACAAGGATAATGTCACGAGTCATGTTCCAAACCCAACATCATCAGTAAAAATCCCTCCACGGGAAATACCAATAGTGGGTCAAATGAACCAAATCTCTACAGACAAGGGTACCCCAAATGGTAAAGACCTAGCAAATGCGTTGACGTAAGTCACACAAGCTTTGAAACAAAAAAATACTTCTTTAAGCCTATATGATCTAGGATGGGGTATCCTCAACATTTTTTTGTTGGGAAAGACATTTTGATTACTTATCCCTTAGCATAGCTCTTGTTGGCAAAGCCAATGTACTTGGTTTTTCCAACATTACCATGGTAACCTGCACTACACCTACAGTTGTAGTTGTAAACAGTTTTTAGTCAAAACCCCTTTACACCTTGTGCAATTCCACTTGTTGGAATTTTTCATCTAATTAATTAAAAAAATTATTAAATAAAAATTAAAATTATTGGAAATATCTTTTAGCCAATCCACAATTTGTCCCCTTGATTTGATAGACATGACATCAAGCCAAAACGTGATGAGGGTTTATGATCCAAAAGAACTTGTTTTGGCTAAGTGTAGGAAACCAATGATGATAAGAGGGAAAAGCCTAGATTTTTCCTTCATTGATGAAAATTACTATAATTTCATCTATGCCAAAATATAGGTTGGCTTACTCATCCTACATGTAGAGCCAAAACCCAAACATGAATATGAGTTTATCCACCATGATGGAAAGGAGTACATTCCTTCCCCATATGACAAGATACCCCTAAACAATGCCCATACGCGTATTCTATCCCATTTAATTGAGATAGATGAGCAAGACATAGAGCCAATCTTAGAGGTTCATCATAAAGAATAGGATGATTTCGAGGCAAAACGTGAACCTAAAAACTTCTTAGGGAGCCTCTTTCAATAGTTGGTTCCCTAAGTCATCGCACCCACCTCAACCTCTCCTGACTCTATGGAGTAGGTCCCTCAACCCTTTCCATATACCCTACCAGGTTTGGGTTGACACCCATCATAGTGGACCATCAAGCACAATTGATGCCCTAAACAACTTCTATTTTATTTTCCATGCCTTTTGCTAGGCAACCTTGATCTACATGGACATCATTGATGGACATAACCACCACTCATCCATTTTCCTTACCAATGGACCCCATAGTGAAAACTCAAGTGACCCAAGGGTCACATATACCATTTGTCCTCTTTGTATTGTAAGTGTTGGTACAAATCTCATTTTCATTATTTAGCCCACCTACAACAATGATTACCAAACCTCTCCCCTATGTGCCACAACCCATTGCTAGGCCATAGGCCTCCCAAATCACACCACAACCATATGCTCAAGCACCATAATGCACAGGGATGTTCCAAGGCTTGGATCAGGCCTTCCAAATGATTTAGGACCTTACGAAAGAGTTATAAAAGCTTAAAGCTTCAATAACCTAGACAATTAAAATCATGGACTTCTATTAAGATGATCCCATCAATCTTATTATCCTAAAAATAACTCTTCATCTAGTCATCCCCATACATCAGTTTAGCAAGTATAATGATGAGGCTAACCCTAATTCTCACCTTATCACCTTTCACTCTAAGTCCTATTATTACAAGCTTGGCCTCATAGCATAATGAGGATCTTCCCTATGTCTCTTACTGGGAAAGCCTTGGATTGGTACCATGCATTACCTTGAGGACTAATATCCCAACTTAAGGAATTAATATCATAGTTTTTTAACCATTTGAAGTATAACTTAAAACTCAACATGATTCTTGACCAACTAATGAAGGTCAAGAAGGGACCCCTTGAACCTGTGTAAAATGTTTATACAATGGTGGAATAGTCTTCTTAATGAGATTCTTGAACCCATAGTTGAGACAAACCTTCTTGCCATATTTGAAGGGGTGGTTAATGACTTCATTAAGTCCAAAATTTACTACCTAGATCTATGTACACTCAATAAAGCCTTCTTCTAGAGCAAGAACATAGAAGATACTATTGAGGCTAGTCACAACCTTGTCTATGTGGCATATGAGAACCAACACAGTCAAATGGATAAGGGAAATGGAAGGACAAACCATGTAGCCATGGCCACTGTGGCTAAAGATAACAAAACAACCTAGGGACATAAAAAAACCCAATCCAAGTATCATTCCACAAATAACCAACCATCAATATTTAGGGCTTCTACATTAGGCAAAATGAGGCCTAATTTCAAGAAAAAAGATCTATCAAAGTACACTATCTTACCGTTGAAACTATTTGAACTCCTTAACTATTTACTTAAGAGTGGGAGGATTCAATATAAACTGATGATAGAGAATGATAACCATAGGCATGATCAATTATGCAAGATCATAAAAAATCCAGCTTTAGCAACCAAGGATGACCCACCCATGCCTAAGTACTTTAAAATTGATTGTTTCTACCACTATCACCAACTGCCAGGTCATGATATTGACTTCTACCTAGCTTTCAAGGATGACCTATAGAAGATGATAGAAAATGGTGAGCTAGTCCTTAATGCCTCTAACCTAGTCAGGCCACAAAATTAGTTCATGAAGGTCTAAAAAGACTCATTGAATGTTAACAACAACCCTTACATCATAGCAACATTCAATGTAAGTAAAAACTATAGAGCTACATGGGAGTTGTTTATGATTGGGATACCTCCTCATAACGATAGGGGTCCTTCAACTTTTTCTAGTTTAAGGTCCCCTTTTTTTGAAAGGATACCATAACCTACATCTCCCAAGAAAATTTTTATGGTTAGAGTGATCCCTGCCACTACAACTGAATCAACAACTATGACTAAATAATGTTCTCTTATGGTGGGTAATGTAATGACTTCTTCACAACCTAACAATGACAAAATTTCACCAAATAAACAATGTAAGAAGTCAACATTGAAGCCCAAAAACAATGATAACAAGTAGGACAAGACATGAAAAGAGGTGGGTCCACTGAAGCCAACTCCTATTTCATCCATTCTTATGAGCTCCAACACTTAGGCTCCTTCAACTAGTCAACCAAAGGGGGACCCAAGCCATAAGGGAGGGGGAAAGAGACTAAGACACAATCACTCAAACATGAAGTTCACATCCTAGGGCGCATGGAGGAAGTCAAAGTCAATAAGAATGAGAAGCCAGTAACCAATGACAAAGACTTCCTTAATGCAATGGAACAAGTTAAGTAGTCTTTGAAACAAAAGAACACATCTCTTAACTTGTACGACCTAGTAATGATCTCCACTGCTTACTATGAGGCCCTAGTGAAAATGTTGACTTCTATCCCTATTAGTGAGGATATCTCCAGTAGTGAAGAGTCCATCCATGTAGTGATGGTACCACCTTCACCAAGGAAAGAAATGAAGTCAACAGCATTGGTGTTTCATGATAGTGAGGTCAAGACCAACCCCTAGGATGGTGAGATAACCAAGGTCCCTCTCTTCATAATAATAAGGATGGGACAATACAAGTTACATAGGGTGCATGTGGAAGATGATGTGGCCACTAATGTTATATCCTATACCATTGTTGAATGTTTGGGCCTATTCTTTAATGGAGCTTGGGTTGTAGTTAAAGGCTTAATTTCTTTGGACTTCACAGTAGGGGAGCAATTCCCCATAATAGCCAATTTCTTGGTGGTGGAAGAAACACTAGGATTCAATATCATCCTAGGGAGGCCTTGGATAGCTTAGTTACAAGTTGTTTTATTGTCCATCCACTAAGAAATTCGGTTGCCTTATGAGGGGGGTTAAAATAATTATCCATAATGATAGTGCAATTCCCTTGGCAGTCAACAATGTTGACATAGAATAAGGGTCCAAACTGGAGTTTCAAGAAGAGGCTCCTACTATTAATGATGAAGTACAAAGGCTTGATAGGGTAGAGGAGGACCAAACTAATAGCAATGGAACCATGAAAGCACCATGGAAAGAGCTCCCCTTCAACACAGTTAGCAAAGGAAACAAAGAATACAAGATCATGCAATGTAGACCCTACATATTTTCTAATCTTTCAAAGATTAGGAAACACTTGCATGATTGATGTATGTTTCCTATTTGCTTGCCCTTGTGCACATAATCATGTGGCCTTATCTTTCATTTTCTTAGCCTAATTTAACCTTTGTTTACACACGTCATTTTTTTGCATTATCTTGTTTTAGCCTTATTTAGCACAAAATCTATAATTTACCTTTATTTATAGCTTATATTTTAATTCTTTATCTATTTTAAAACATAAAACCTAAAAATATCACCAAAGTTTTAAAACTTGAAAAATCTATAAAAATTTGTAAAACATAAGACTTACAAATCTTTTTTTGTCTTAAACAAATTGGTCCCATTAAGGCCTAAAACTGACAAAACACATTGGCCCCATTAAGGCCTAAAAAGACAAAACACATGGACAAAACTAGCAACAATTTCACAACCTATTGATAACCATTATGCCTTAGTTTACATCTTTGTTGGCTTAGTTAATTTGCATTTTTACTTTACCAAATATCACCTTACAACCATATGATTCAATCGATGTATCCTAACATAGCCTCATAACATGAACAAAACATGAAACACATAGGATGCATAAAAATAAAAATGCTAGAACATATAAATAAAATTAAAATTTTAAAATTTTTTTAGCCAAAACATCCATAACCAATAGGCATGGCCACATAGTGTGAGAAAAGTCTAATCAACAACTTCATGTAAAATAAACAAAAGTTTAGCAACCATATCTACACTATGTAGTAATAACATAAAAAAATAATACAATAATAATAATGTAATAACAACGGCTAAGACTAGCCATAACATCATAACATAATCAACAAAAAAAATGAATTGAAGACATGATCAAACAAATGAAACTAGGATGCAATTAGAGGTGGAGGAGGAGCATCTCCAACATGGTCACCATTGGGACCACCACTATCACTTGGTACTTGTACCAATCATAACAATAAAGGTCTAATCAATAATAAACATAATTAAACCACAAACCAAACTAAACTAAAATATAATTAATTAAAAATAAACAAACTTGGAAAGATTTCAGAGTAATATCCTCTATGGGGAAGCTCCAAAGACCAACCTTTAAATAATGTAGAATTTGGTCTTTGGTCATGTGGGCCCAGTCTAGTTTCCAAAGATTAACACTAATCAAGATATTTCTCTCATCAATGTCTTTCCATGTAGGTGGCTTCCATGAAAATTTAGTAGTAGTTACCTTCCCAGAAGTAGTAGTGACTTGAGGAGTTGAGGAATTAGCTACCACTAGAGAGATTCAAATAACTTGAAGGCATATCTAGCATTAATTCCCCTCATGAACAACTCCAAGTTATGCCTCTTGATTGACTCCTCCTATAGCCACTTTAGGTAGCTCTCCTATTTTTCCTCTTACTTTTTCTTATGATCCTTTTATGCTTGGCCCCACTCAAGAATCCAAGCATAATAGTCCATTTAGTCCCTAGCCTTATGAGCTAATAAGTCCATCTCTAGCTTCTGCTTCATGAGGCCCTTGGCAAGAGCAACCTTATTGTGAATGGCATTTAAATATCATGCTGATTTGATTTATTTATCTCATAAGGGATCCTTATTAGCCACTTGGGCTTCCAAAAACTCCTTATGATCCTTGAGATCTCTAATCTCCTTAACCTATTTCTTATTTTCTCTCTCTGACGCTATAACTTGTTCCCATAGGAACTCATTGGTACATTGGCTTTCCCAAAAGGTTTTAGCACATGAAAGTGTATATTAAATGGAACTTTCATGTAACCTTTATGGAACATTTTTGACTTTAGATGGTAGGCTAAAAAGTACATCAATCTCAACAACATGGTTGGAATCTCATCCAACCCTTGACACTACAAGCAACACAATGAACATAAACACATAAGATCATGTAAATAAAAAATAAAAAAATAACCAAAAAACACTTTAAATGATTAATACTATTTATCCTTAAAACCCATATAAAATGAAAACATAAGCAATAAAAATAATTAAAGGAAAAATGAACTAATTTTCTTACCAACATCGGGAGCAATCTGTTGCAACCGATCAATCATGTCTTTGGTCATCCCTCATGTGAAATCCATTTTTTTGGAAGCTCTACCCATTTTTTCATATGAAATGTAGATGTGGAAACACCTGGTTGAGGTTTAGGAGCTACACCTTAACAATTAAAACCAAGTTTAAATATGAAACTATAAAATGCAATATATAAAACAAACTCCACAGGTACCTAGAGCATCATTCAAGATGATGGCAGGAGGTTCACCTAGCTGTGAACCATCAAATATGGCATCAAGATCATCTAATTTGGCATTTCATAGCCCCCCATCCTCATGTAATTATAGTACCTCCTCCTCTAAGTGGTTTTTTTTAGCCTTCGTTGTTGCTACTTGGGCCACTAGTTCTCATTGTTTGCCTACAAGAATAACAAAGATAAGCATAGAACCACTTAGCATATTTTTCCTAGAAAAAATAACAACATAGCCATATAAGATGAAAACTAAATACCAAATAACTTAACCAAAAATAACAAAAATGAAATGTACTTATAATTGCATGATTCACTTAGCCAATTTTCATGATGAGCCTCCTCTTCATAGTTTGTGTAATGGATGGTGTTGTCTCCTCAATAATAGGTCTCTTTAACTTTGCTCTATTTTCCCTATTATTTTTAACATGTAACTTCTTGGCCTTTAAAATATTCCCATAGGAAACTTGGGGTTCCATCCCCATGTTATTAGGGAAAGGATAATGCATACCACTAAAGCACTTAGTGGTAATAGATAGTGGCTCCCCAACATCCTCTAGTTGGTTTTGAGCCTAGATGATGGGAAAAATATGTTTCACACAAGTCTTAGAAAGCTTGGATGGATCTTGGCTTACCCATCATCCATCCTTCTATACCACTAAGAACTCTGCGAACCTCCTAAGATATGTTGCAAAAAATGCATAGTACATGTGGCATATCATCTCAAGGTTCTCTCAGAGTTTTAGGATCTCCCCTCATAGCTCAAAAACCAAATGAGTAGCCCAATTGAATTAAGCATCCTTGATGAGAACCTTTTTCATGGTCCATGCATGTTCAATGCCTAGAACTTTCTTTTATGACAACAACTTTGAAAACACCAAGGACTAGAATAATGGGTATAACTCATTCACTTGTACAACCTAATAGTTGCTTAGAGTTAATCTAGAGTGGCCACGATGAGTATTTAGCCATTCTTCCACCTCCTTCTGGTGGTCCATCTATTTCCTTGGCTTGCTGGCAATCTTCGCCCCCTCACAAGGGATGCCAAAGAGGTCACTAAAGGTAGATTCATTAATGACCAATGTGACTGGCACACCATGAACCTGAGTGACAAATTTCTTTACTTTGTTGAAGGATTCAATGATTTTCATCATCTTAGGGACAAGTATGATTGGGACATGAGCCATGAACAAGTCAAGAAAATTTGTACTAGTGATCCTCACTTGGATCTCCCTAGGTACTTGGCTGACCATCCAATGCTGCGCTACATCCACCTTGCCAAACTTGAGGATAAGCATCTCCTTAGCACATCTTGAAGTAATCATGGCAGTGATAGATGATGATGCATCCCCTACAACACAACCAAAATGACCCATTAACTTTGGCATAGGTAGATCATAAAACACCAAAAAATAAAAATATAATAAAAAAGATGAGAATTAAACATAACAAACTATAAACAACACTTATGGCCACACTAATAAAACTAGTAAATAACTACATAACTAGAAAATGTTGACATTACATGAAATAAAAAAAAGAATAAGCATTCTTACTTGTTGGAGGAAGACAACATGGGGATCCTAAGGGGTATGTGTGTATGTGCACCAAAATTAGGTTTACCCCATCAACTGTGGGCTGTCCTATTGGCTAGGAACCTGCAGTAGGTTGGGAATAGTTTAAGGTATACTTGCCAAAGTCATTCTTGATTTACTCCATCACTACAAGCATCACTACTTAGCTCTTAGCAAAGATCTCTAGCACTATTTGGGCCAAGGGTAAAATTTGGTTACTCTTGATTAACCCATGGTCATGTATGCTATACTTGTAAGCATTCAAACCCAAAATTTTTTTTAAACCCAAGTGGTCTGAAGAAACCAATAATGAGACAAAAGAACTTAGAATACACTTATCCTTCCATATGGTAGATGGTACTTGGGAGATTTTTGAATAATGTTTTGATGCGGTGACCAACTAGTAATGTGTTATTGACATTGTACTAGATGAATTTAGGCATATTCTAGAATTCAACAACCTAATGCATCATCCCAACCCAAAACCCTACTAGAGCTAGCAAAGACCACCAAACCCAAGAAATTGAGTTAAAAATTCCAAGGGGGAATGGTTGCCATATTCAAGCTCAAGCAACCTTCAAAATTGATAATTTCAAGCTTAAACCTTGACCATGAACATTAGAAACCCTAAAAACTTAAAAAATTGGTCAATTTTCCATAAAAACTTACTAGAAAATCAAAAATCAAGTTTGTATATGCTAGGGAAGGCTAGAACCATGTTGGCTAGTGTGGCTCTAGTGTGGTTAGGGTTCCACAAGGTTTTTAGTAGCATTACCTCATTTCAAATTATTCAAAAGTTAGCCAAGGAAGGCTATAATCTTAAAACCTTAGAGCTAGCTAAATTTTAGCCTTGTTTTGACCATGAAAAACTCAAGTTTGATCCATCCATACTGAGGGTAGCTCCAACTACACTTACCAATGTAGTCCAGAGAGGGGGGGACGGGGGGGGGGGAGGGTTCCAAAA
>MNCI01007809.1:10874-30799 GCA_015680685.1 Gnetum montanum
GGGGGGGGATGGTTCCAAAACTCACTTCCAAAAGCCTATTTTAGCCTTCAAATGATTGGTTCTCAACCTTGATGCCCTTGCACTATCTTGGGATGATAATAGAATACAATCCTAACCTTGAGATGTCACAAATACATTTTCCTCATGGAACCACACTAGGGCCATGTTGGCTAGCATAGTCCTAACATGGATAGTAGTCCTAGATAGCATTTTTTGCTTCCAGAGAGTCAAATTAATACCAAAGTTAACCAAGCTTCACTCCTAATCCACTTTGCTAGCAATTCAAATCATTGGAATCCCAAAATTGGCCACCATAAGCCATGAAACCCACTTTTTGGCAAGAACCACATTGAAGCTTATCCCATCCACACTGGCCAATGTGGGTCCAATGTAGTTGGAAAATGGGATCTTATTTCAACCTTCAAATAGCTTTAAAATGACATTCCCAAGTAGCCAAATTCCCCAATTGACCCTATAGCCTCACACCATTAGCTCAATAAGATCTAAAACTAGCAAAATTTAACTTTGATTGACTAATATTGACCATGTTTATTACCATGTTATTCACTTTGAGTAGTTTGGCCTTGTTCCATTGTGTTTTAACTTGGTTTAACCTTGGTATGCATTATTGACCTTCATTGCCCTATCATTTAGTGTCATTTGGCTTCATTTTTTGTTATTTCAACATCATTTAGCCTTATTTCATCAAATGTTTCTATCATGTAGCATCATTTAACCTTAGAAAATTGGGTCTAACATCAACTTATACCATTGGACATCACTGTAACCTTGTTTAACCATCCAAAGCATCATTAGGTAGGTTTTGACCATCATTTAAGCTCCATTTGATCTCATTTGATCATCATTGTGCTACCATTTTGATTTGTCCCATGTTAGTTGGCCTTTGGTTTATCCCACATACCTTATTCTATCCCCTATGATCTTTATTGACCATGTTCTAGGCTTTTTCGACATTATTTGATAGTGTCTAACCATCATCTGACCATCATTTGATCCTCATTTAGCCTCATTTCATGCTATTTGGCATTTGGTATCGTACCTACTTTAGCTCCCCTTTTATATCCTCAATTGGCCATGCTTTAACCTTAATTAACATCATTGGAAGGGGTTTACCCATCATTTGGACTTCATTTGACTCCATTATACCATCATTTGGCCTTTGTTTGATATTATTTAGCCTTTGTTTCACCCTATGTGTTTGACCTACTTCTTATAACCTATTCTGGCCTTTTTTGAACTTTTTTGACCATTGATGTAACATGTTTTGGCTTATCCATGCATTATTGCTAAAGTATTTTATATTTTTTTTGGCATTATTTTCTCATTTTATCACACAAGTATGACTTAATGTGCTTAAGGTTGATATGCAAGATTGGAGTATGGATACATGGGAGCAATTTACTCTACCTTTGAGCCTAAATGAGCCTCATGGTGATGTTGAAAAATTCATTGACCTTAATTACTTAGATCCTAATCCTAAGATTCTATTTGATCACATATCCTTAATAGAGAGACCTCTTAACTAGCCAAAACATCTAGTTAAGATCCTTGACCTTGAGGCTAGTGATATTACCAAAGACTATCTAGTTGAGGTTCCTATCGCAACCCATAGTGGTGAGGAGAAAACACTGAAACTAAGTTTCTCACTAAAAACTTAATAGTTTCAAGACAAAAACATGGTCTTCAAAAAAAAAATTAAGGCCTTTACCTAGTAATATGAAGATATGCCAGGTCTTGATCCATACCTAGTGTAACATAACATCACACTTGACCCTAGGTATTAAACCTATTAAGTAAAAAGTTTGTAAGATTAGACTAGATTTATCCTTGATAGTTTCTAATGAAATCACAAAACTATATGAAGCTAGTTTTAGTAAAGCTATTAATTATTTAGAATGGGTGTCCAACATAGTGGTAGTCCCTAAGAAAAATGAAATTATATGTATCTATATTGATTTCTAAGACCTAAATAAGATGACAATAAAAGATAAATTTCCATTGTCTAGTACTGACCAACTCATCAATACTACAACTGGACATGCCTTATTATCCTTCATGGAAGGGTTTCTAAGATACAACCAAGTTAGGATTAACCTAAAACATCAACTTTGAACAACCTTCATGACCCCTTGGGTAACCTTTTATTACACCATGATACCCTTTGGTCTAAAGAACATAGGTGTGACTTATCAATGAGCAATGGCATATATCTTTAGTGATTACATGCTAGGATTGCTAAATGACTACATGAAAGATATAGTTGTTAAATCCAAAATAGCCAATGATCACACACATGACCTTGACCTTATGTTGAAACAATGTCTTAAGTATGAGCTCAGGCTTAACCCCAAGAAGTATATCTTTGGTGTCAAAACTAGTAATATTCTTGGCTTTGTAGTATTGGAAGTAGGAATAAATGTTGATCATGATAAGGTTAAGACCATATCCAACTTGGTAGAACTAACTAACCTAAAGGAACTTCAAGGATTTCATGGTAGCTTACAATTGATCCATATATTCATTACTAGGCTTACAAAATAAATTACAACCTATGCAACACTTGCTTAAGAAAGGAGTTTACTATGAGTGGATGACTTAATGAAAATAAGCCTTTGAAAACCTTAAGCAAGAGTTGACACAACTACCCATGGTTTAGCCACCACAAAAGGATAAGTCTTTTTACATCTACCTTACTATCTTTGACACGTCCATTGTCTCTATAATTTGTTAGAAATGAAATGATGGAGTGGAGCTACCAGTATACTACCTAAGCCATGCATTAATTATCTATGAAACTAGATACATCAAAGTGGAAAAGTATTATCTAGCCCTAGTCTTTTCATTAAAAAAGTGAAGATACTACCTCTTTAGGAGCCAAGTCAATGTCATTTGCAAGGACAATATGCTTAGAGCTATAATGATTAATATCTATGAAAGTAGCCAGATAGCCCATTGGAAAGCTATAACAATTGAGCTTGACCTCCATTACACATCTCAATTTTCCATGAATGGTTAGCTATAGCCACACAACTTACCATCTCCCTAATAGAAGACCATGCAACCATTGACCCTAAATTCCTTGATGAATATGTCAACATTGTTAGCGAACTACCTAAGGGCCATGAGTCAATTATGCACTTTGACAGAGCTTCAACCACCCATGGGGCTTGTGCTGTTGTCATCATAACTTCATCTTGTAGTGAAATCCAATAATTCACTTACTTTTTTGAATTACCATGTACCAACAATGTGGTGGAGTATAAGGGATTTATTAAAGGAAAGATGGTAGCTCTTGACCAAGGAATCAAGCACCTAATGATAAGAGGTGATTCACAACTTGTGGTTAACTAGGTAATTGAGCTTTACACATGTAAAGCTAAACATTTGCAACCTTATTATGATCTAGGTAAGAAATTAATGCAACATTTTACAAACATTAGTATCCAACATATACCCTAAACCAAGAACATGTTAGTTGATGCCATTGGGACCTTAGCCCTAAGTATGACACCTGATGTGTTTTGCAATTTACCCTCCTTAATCATGAACTATGTTATTCCCATCATGAAAAACATTGAAGGTGGCTCTATAGCCTCTATCAATATTGCTTCTCAAAAAGAGTGGTATGACGATATAAAGTTTTACCTAATGCACTATGAATCTTCATAGGACTTGACTACTTCTTAAAATGACATTATATGTAAAAGATCAAAACAACATGTCATCATAGATGATAACACATTATGTTGATGGTTCTATGATGGTGTATTATTAGTGTGCTTAAGAAAATCTAAAGCTCACATGGTCCTTGAGCAAGTTCATGAAGGTGTATGTGGGGGACATATAGGACCTAGAGCCATCGCTACCAAAATTATATGACTAGGCTATTATAGGCCCTACATGAAAAGTGACTACCTATAGAATATTAAAACTTGTGATACTTGTTAGTGGCATAGCAACTTGATACATGTGCCACCAATTGAGTTACATACTACACATAAAACTTGGCCATTTCAACCATGGGAACACCTATGTCTTCTATAGGGCATAACTTCATCATCACTACAACCGGATACTTTACAAATTGGGTTGAAGTTATTCTCCTAAGAAAAATAATTTCTCAACAAGTTTTTACATTCATACTGGACAACATAGTAGCCCATTTTGGCATACCTTTGACCATAATCACAAATAATGGACCATAGTTTAGTAGCCAAGAAACACAAACCTTTTTTGTCAAGACCTAGGCATCAAGAATTCCTTTTTGTCATTGTAATATTTTCAAGCCAATGGACAAGCTAAAGCTAACAACAAGGCCATCATAAACTTTCTTAAAAAGATGCTAAATAATAGTAGATGTAAGTGGCATGAGTACCTTGTCCATGCAGTTTGGGCATATCGAACAACCTATCGGACCATAAATGGTGTGACCCCACATAGCTTGGTTTATGGATCTAAAGCTATTTTGTCTCTTGAATTGCAGGTTTTATTACTCAAAGTCATCTTATCAGACTTCATCAATGATGAGCAGAATAAGAAGTTGTGTACCATTGACCTACATTTTGGTGGAGGAGCAGTAGATACAAATGCTTGCTCACATTGAATAGTACCAAGAGAGGCATAAGCAACAACATCACCATGACCTAAACAAAAAAAGGATCAAGGAGGGGAACCTAGTCCTCAAGTTTGTTTTTGAGCATGCAAATAAGTTCTTAGCCAACTAGGAAGGGCCTTTCTTGATCATTAAGGCCTATGACAATGAAGCCTTCAGAGTGGTTCACATGAATGGGAATGAATTGGACAATTTAATCAATCATTTCTATTTGAAGCCTTATTAAATTTAAAATAATCTTCTTGATAGGTACAAAGAAACATTTGAAATCAATGATCCTTACATTGAATAACAAGTGAGCTTGCACATGCTGTCTCTATTTCTATCTCTCTATTTTGTACAATAAATGAATTGTAAGCTTTGTAAATCTCATGCTCATTTCATAGATGTCTCCTTGCTATAACGAAAGTGACCTATGGTGGCTTGGTTTGCTGGTTGTCTCATGTATCCCTATGCATTGTATTGGAACAACATGTTTTCTTTGTTTTATTTTCTTATCCTCTTGGAGTTGTGCTTGTAGGATGATGCTTGGAGGTCATTACGAAAGTACAACTCATCACAGCATCAAGTTCCCACGTGATCTCAATGCATAAGATTTGGTGAGTTTGTCCTATTTTACCAAGAGTTTTTATTTCATATCATATCCATTATCATTCCTTGAGCTCAACCCATACCCTAATTATAACCTTCCTTACCTTGAATAACAAGGATGACTAATTTTTGACACTCATGCATTATGGCCATATGATGTTTTCTTCATCATGCTGCATCATCAAATCCATTGGATGTAACACATCTCATTCAATAGGGAAATCAAATCAAACCTTGCCATGACAATGAAACCCAATGAAGGTTTCACTTCATTAAAAAAAAGGTCAAAACATTGATGAAGACCAAAAGACAAACCAATGGCTCTAAACAAGCAAAGGGAGGATCCTAATGGACAAATAAACCTTGAAGAAAGGTGTTGATTCCTAAAAAATATTATTGAGTGATCAACACTTCAAAACCATGAAGTGCAAAGATTACATTGATTAACCAAAATATCACCACCATAACCATAATCATGATTGCCAACATTTGGAACTCATTGTTAATCCTAGGACCACTCCCTCATGATCAAATATAGCCTTTAACCTATATCATCTCACCATAATACTAATCCTATCATCACAAGCACTCTTTTGCATGGTTTGAAACTACAGAATCAAGCATGGAGAGAGAACATTGGTGATGGACCTACAATGCTATTTTGTATTCTTTGTCAATGTCTCTTGGGTTAATCCTCCAAACATCAACAAAGAGAGACTAATGAAACACCATAAAGAAAATGCATGTTGCAAGCTTTTGGCATTGTAGTCTTTACCCCTACATTGGCAGCTGGGTTTCCATTTTAAAATGTGGGGTTTGTAGTCCATGAGTTGTAATCTTACATATAATTTTTGGGCTGAAAAATGCCTCATCAGTCATCATAGCCTGACTTCCTAGGTGGAGAAAGTTATGTCATGTCTATAGTTTGGCTTGGGAAGGCTGAAAATGCCTTTGGAATTACCAAATTTGGCATTTCATAGGTTTTTGTTGGGATATAGCCACAACTACAGATGGATGATATCCTTGATGTCCTTACCATTGTGGAGATTTTTAGTAAAATTTATTTGAAGAGTGGGTTTCATAAACTCAGAGTCAAGCTTAGTGATGAATGGAAGATAACTTTCAAGATATCATATGGATAATTTAAGTGGTTTGTTATGTCATTTGGGCTCATGAATGCACCTTCTACATTCATGAGGTTGATGCATGATGTCTTAAAGTACTTGATTGGCAAGTGTGGTATTGTCTTTTTTTAATGATATTTTGGTGCTTAGCTCTAATGAGAAAGAGCATTTGGATCACTTGAGGATGGTGTGTTTTAAGTTGGAGGAGGCACAATTAGTGATCAATGTGAAGAAAAGTAATTTATTGAAAAGGAAAATCACATATTTGGACCATGTGATTTCTAAAAATTAAATTGAAATGGAGGATTCTAGGGTAAAGGCTATTAGGGATTGGTCAAATCCTAAGAATATTGGGAAGGTAAGATTAGTCCTTAGTAGTAGGTTTTTATAGACTATTTTGGCCTATGTTTGCCTTGTTGAAGAAACAAAAGATTTTAGGTGGGATAACAAAACCCAAGGGAGCTTTGACTTATTAAAATAAAAGATTACTAGTGAAATAATGCTTGTAATTCTAGATTTTTAGAAGCTATTTCAAGTGAAGGTGGATGCCAATGGACTTGCCATTGGCGGGGTACTCTCACAAGAAGGTAGGCCTATATGAGAAGGAGTTGTATGTTATTCTTCAAGCAATTAAGCATTAGAGGCATTACTTGTTGTTCAACAAGTTCACCTTGATGAAAAATCATAAAGAAATTCAATTTATAAACTCATAAAAGAAGTTGAATACAAAGCACATGAAGTGCATGGCATAGTTATAGTTATAAGAGTTTGATTTTCTGTTGAAGCACAAAAGTGAAAAAGCCAAAGTGGTGGCTAATCTATTTTCCAAGGTGTGTGTGGTTAATTTTAGTGTATCTCATGTAGAAGGTATAGGTGATTTTTCCTTTTTGTATGAGCATGATGATGATTTTGGATAGGTTTGGAGGAGCCTGAAAGAGTCATTAATGAGTAGGATAGAAAAATTGAGGAACTATCATATTTAAGATGAATTTTTATTTAAGAATGGAAAGGTATGTGTTCCTAATTATGATTTTAGAAAAATTATTTAAAAAAAAAAAAAGAATTGTAGTGACATGGAAAGTCACATGAACAAGGATAAGACATTGGAAATTATCAGTAGATAATATTTTTTTCCAATTATGATAGCTAAAGTTTCAAAATTTATGAAGGAGTGCTTGACTTGTCAAGACTTCAAAGGAGGTAAAGGAATGAATGGACATTATATGCCTTTTCCAATTTCCAGGGCTCCATGGAAAAGTATGTCTATGGATTTTATAAGTGGCATTCCAAAAACCAAAAGTAAGAAAATGCAATTTTTTTTATTGTTGATAGGTGTTTCAAGATTGCACATTTCATTTCGTGCAAGAAGATAAGTGATGCTTCTCATGTGGAAAATTTATTTTTCCAGCATGTCATGAAGTTGCATTGAATTTATTTAAATATTATTAGTGATTGAGTCTCCAAATTCATAAGTTACTTTCAAAGATCCCTTTGGAAAATTTTAGGAACAAAGTTAAATTTTTCTAGTACATATCATCCACAATTTGATGGCTAAATGGAGGTGGTGAATAAATCCTTGCTAAAAACATTGAGATGTTTTTATGATGTACATAAAAATAGGTGGGAAAACTTGTTGTGTCATGTTGAGTTTTCATACAATAATGCTTTTCATGTTGGTATTGGCAAAAGCCCATTTGAGGTAAACTATGGATTTTTTTCAAAGATGGTGGATACTTTGAAGATCTTTGATGGAAGCTAAAATTAGTGCTAGTTTTGATAGGAGATGTCTTTTTGAGGCCAGAGATGACATGTACGGCCAAGAAAACGTTCAAAACCATCCATCCCAAGTTAGGAAATAGCTAGGGTAAGCTAGAAAAGGATGGAAATAGATAGAAAAAAGGTGAGAAGATCATTAAAATAATTGAAGAACCTCAAGATAAGTTGAGGGATGGTTCCTAGGTTTCTTGTCTTCTTATTGTTCATAAATATTGATGTAATTTCCAATTGTTGGTGCCATGACTGAGAAAGGGAGCTCTTCAGTGTAGAGAGCTTAACAAGAAAGGGTGTTAGGGAATATTGAGTGAGTGAAATTAGTGGTTTTAGCTCCAATATCAATTATGTGGTATGTTGGCTTCTTTGTTCTATTCTCTTGTGTCTTACTTGTGAATTGAGACCTTAGTCTCAAGTTTTGAAGGAGATTTTTTATTGTCTATGTCTTACATTGAGCACAACCATTGAGTGATTGTAGAGCCTCATGCTTTGAAATATCATTTGATTATGAAAGTTTATTGATGTTTGTAGGTTTTGGAAATCCACTGTAATCTTCTTATTGAATAATTAAAGATAGTTTTATCATTTTCTAGTAAATTAATTGTATTTTTATAATATATAGATTTAGTATCTAAAGATGATTAATTATTAGAGTGAACCTACTCTACGTAGACAAGCATTTTGCATTCCTTGGACCCTCTATGCTTAAATATATACTTTCTAAACTTTTTTGCATGTTTTCATTCAAATTTATAGTAATTTTTGAATTATCTTTATTTGATTCCTATGTTATATTTTTCCCAATTTTTTGTCGAAGATCTATCATATCTAAGTGATGAGTGGCGAGATAACCCTACACTCAACCATACGAATACGAGCATTTTCACGTGTGATCCGGTTGAACTCCGCAGATGGACTAGTTGTGGCACCAAGACAGTTATCCTTAGGTCACAGTTCGTTGTCTTCCCACCTGCACTAGTATTATATTTGTCACATATGGTTTAGTCTCGAGTGAGGTTTATGATGTGTTCCTAATCTAACACTACTCCTGAAGGAAGTGGAATGTAATATTAACTAAGCTAAGCTAGGGGAGAAAGGGTAAGAGAATCTAATCTAGCCTAAGTGTGATGAGCATCCAATCCTTAATTATCCATACATATCTTGGACCTTGTGCATGACTACCACTAGGATTACCAAGTGCAGATCCTAGGTACACCACTAGGTTACCAAGTAGTCACACTTAAATTCTTGTAATCAAGTCGTACTCATTCCGTGTTCTAAGAGTTTAAGGGTGAGAGAGAGACTAATTAGGAAAGTAGTAAATAATAATTAATTACATAAATAAACAAAGTGAATGCTGAAATGATGAAGTAATCTCGATCTTTATTGCCGATCATGTGCATGTCCAAGTACGTCACACTTGAATAAAGGATGCCGTACAATTACATTCACCACACTCTGGGAAGATACGGGAAAATAATTCTATCTCTGGAGGGATCAAACTGCCAGAGTTTCACTAAGGAACTAAACTAGATGCCTAAAAAATGGAGAGCTGCTTCTTATTTATAGACATTATGGTGAGCTACGATATTATGTATGCGATATCACAGGGGAAGATGCGATATTGTGTAACTGATATCGTAGGAGATGCGATATCGTGACGGTCGCAATATCACATACACGATATCACGGCCCATGCGATATCGTGTCTCATCATACGCCCATGACTGAATAAAAACTCATCCTTGAGTTACAATGATTACACAGTGGATAGGTATGGGATTATTAAATGGAAAAATAAATGGGATGATGCCGCAGTATGGGAAGAAAACACAGTACACAAAATATGTTACAACTACAAAAATTTGGAACTCATATAGTTCCTAGTGGTGGTGGCTCCTCCATTGGTGCCTTCCCTTTGTCTTGTGCTCCAGGATTTGAGGCTTGATGATGTTGAAGTATGGCCTAGAGCTTCTCCTCGTCGGTCCGAGGATCTTGTGCTATCCAAGCTAGTGTTCCAATGTTTGATAAAGTTGGCACTTCCCATGGATAAGATAGTTGCAGAAACATCTGGTTGGCCTTGACGTACCAAGTCACGAACACTCATCGTTCCTCCTCATAGGCTCTAGCTTTATCCTTGTATTCATGAAGATCTATTAGCTATCAAGCCAAGTCAGTTGTGACATCTTTTTGCCCTTTGTAACTAGCTTTCACCACCTCAAGTTCAGAATTTGCAACATCTAGTTTTTCCACCAACTTCTTGCACTTTTCAAATTCTACTTCATATTTGATGTGGGTGGTTGCTACTTGCTACTCGATCTCGGACCTCAAGCACCCTGCTATTAACATGGCAAGGTTGGCATATCTGAGATTTGCCAACTCCATGTACTTTGTCAAGTCCTGAATCTGCAGGTCCCGATTCTTAACTTCCGCTTATGGCCCACCAATTAGTGTGTTGAGCACTGATAGTGTTAATTTGGGCCTTGGCCATATGGATCTCCTTCTTTAGGATTTGTTTGTACATCCCCATCTAATCATGGAAGTACTCCTTCAGCTTCTCATGTCGTTTAGCCTCGTTCTGCCAAGCACTTATCTTAATCGCTGACTTTTAACGAATGGCATGTATCTCCTCCATCAAGAGGGTTTGATTTTCTCTAGCTAAAATACTTATGTCTCGGTTGACCCAGATAAATTATTCTCGTAATTGATAAAATTTTTCATCAAGAAAATTCTTTTGCTTTTCTACAGTGGTCAACCAAAGATTGCCAATCACAAGTTGTTTGTTCTCTTCTTGCAAGGCTTTAGGTGCCTTAAGATGTGCATGAGTTTTCGCCTGTGATGCGGAGGCATCCCAAACAACCTCTTCCTTTTCATCCACCACCCTTTTATTCTTTGATATTAATTTTTTAGTTGCTCAGTTCTAAATTTTTCTAGCTATTCTGCAGGAACAAATTGCAGAGGGTCCCACTATGCTGCTTGTAAGGTCACAAGCTACTCTTGTAGTTTCTGCACTTTGGCTTCAGCATGCTCTACCCTCACTTAGGATATGACCAACTTCCCCTTTGTGGAAATGAGGTTTGATTAAATTTCTGTGACATCCTAAGGGATATCAAATAGGGACGTCATTACTTTCCTTTTTTAAAGTAATCAGTCAAGCACATCCTCATGTTCTGCAAGAGTCATTAAGGTTCTGACCAGAGTTTGAGCATCCCGTGCTCCTGAGAGATCTTCCGGTGTCATAATAGGTACATTGGAGGATTCTTTGATGTGATTAGTGATCACTTCTATAGCTCCAGTAGCATTCTGGTGTTGCATGACCACCACAGTGGCCCCTTCACTAGTCTCTAACTACACCTGAAAAGATGTCGCGTTTCCTGAGATCTGTTGTGACCATCTACTTTCCCCTCCTCCTGTTTGAATGCATATTTCCCCCCTTGTGTAATCCAATGAAATTTTAGGCTGATTGGCATCATTGATGACATGGAAGAGGTTTGCATCATCATGATTTCCCCAACTGACCATCTCAGTGATGGCCCTAAGATGGCTCATCGATGATCTGTAGTTTTGCGGTGGTAGAGGCTAATCTTGGCCTATGCTAGGCCCTACTTCCTATTGTTAGCTGGGACCTATGGCTAGAGGTTGACTGGGTCCAACCACCTATTCTTCTTCTTGTTCTGGTCCCAGCTCTTCTCCAGTGCTTTTTCTTAGAGCTGGTGCTTTTAGTAATTCAGCATATGAAGCAGTTTGGGCTTTCTGGAGGACGTCATTGATGTATCCCCAGATACCAGCACATCAACAAAGCTTTCTGATGAGACAAGGGAAAGGAAATGCCATCTTCCCTGTCTTTCATTCTTTGAACTACCTCAGGATCTCCATCAAATATAGATGGGGTAGGTTAGTGTTAACCTTTTCCATCAACACTGCACATCCTCTAGCCGCATACATCGATATCCTTTTTAAGCCTTTTGTGGGGAAGAGGTGATATGTTCTAATTTTGAAATAAACTCTCTCTTCCGTAGTCAATTCACCAAATGCTTTATCTCTACCATAAGCCTTCTCCAACCAATCCTTTCACACATTGGGGTCTGAACGAGTGGATAACCGAGCAACTTGGGGCCCTGTATTTGGAAGGTTTAACACTTCTGAAATAGCCTGCACAGAGAAGTCAACTGTCACACCAAAAATGTTAACAGTGGTGCCTTTCTCCCTATTGTGCCAAAATTAGTATGTTTCTCCTAGGTACCAGGCACTAATTTTGGAGAGGATAGGCCATAAGGGAGACCCTTTGAGATGATCCCTGATGGCTTCAGGAGTGAACTCTGCAAATGATTCAAAATTTAGCTCCACAATCACTGTAGTGAATGTGGACTTCTCATGGATAGCCTGAACATAATATTGGGGCAACGTGAGTTGTTGTCTTGGTTCAGGCATTGTAGTAGCTTCTCCTTCTACCTACCTGGACCATTTGGTAGGAGGTTCATCTTGATGAATGTTGAATGATTTCTCCTCCTATTCTATATGTTATCTGGCAGGACCTTGTCTTCCACCTCTCTAAGATCGTTTCTTTCCACCTTGTGTAGGACCCTCTTATTGTGCACGTTTCAGGACCATTCTGTAATCACACAGGCCAAGCGTTAGTAAGGCTATTTTTGAAGTCAAGTTATACCTTACTACTTTGCCTTTATTAATGATCGTATATTATCACGTGTGATAGTGCCCAAAAGTTTGTAATAATGGATCCTACAACTTAGGTGGTTTCCATGTTTAATTTCCCGGTATACCTAAGGGTTATATGATTTTTAGGCACAATTATTCTAAGTGTTAGTTAATTACCCTAATTGATGTCCTTTGGGTGATGATAAATTTCAAAAAAAATAGGCACTTTTGGGAAAGTTTCCCTCCCCCACAACTAAGCTGAACACTCCGGGTTCAAGCAGATTCAAACGAAAGTAAAATCGGAGTACCAGCGAGCAAGATATGAGGAAAAAAGCAAGGGTCACTCAATCGCAAGTTGTAGAGAAAAATTTCAAAAACTCCTCCACGTGTGAATGGAAAAATGATGCTAAGTGTTGTAGCGGGGGTACCTATTTATAGGCAGATGGGACACGATATCACGTATGATACATCGCGTATGCGATATCTCATCCCTTGTGATGTGAGAAACCATGAAAATACCAAAATTTTTAATGATTTTTTCAAAATTAACGTTGGAAATTGAGAACATTAGCTATGATCAAAATTTTCTAGGGAAATTTCATTAAATCAGAAGGCACCATTAATGATAATGATGTGAATTTTATCAATAAACCTTGGGTGGTAAGAAAAAGGGCATGTAATGGTATAGAGAAACATCAAAATTTAGAGGGATAATAGTAGGGAAAGAATGTTAGGAAAAATAAGCTAAGGGCAAGAAATGGTGTGTGTGAGCTATGTCTTAAGTGAAGATCACAAAAAAAATTACACAAGTGGGTCCTCCCCAAAGCAGGTTTTAACCTATAATGCCCTTGTGTAACCACACTTAAAGTGTCCATAGGCACTAGAAGGGTTAAATGTAATCCGCACTAACTCCATAAAAAACACACATTTAAATATCACTGGAATGAGATAAAAATTCTATGCTACAGGGGACACAAGTAATAATTATACGAACAGTGAAATGAGATGAAGTATAGAAGGGATCAGAGAGATTGGGAAATGAGGTAATTGACCTAGGACACAGTGAATCCTACATGTAAAGCATGATTAATGTGTCATTAACTTGTCATTCCAAGATCAGGACCAAGTCCATCCTTCTAATCAGTGACATCGCATTGTTTCATCTCATGGTAAGTAACTATGAGAGTACAATAACAACAAGGCATATGATCACTTGGTGTTTTATTCATGGGAGGAGTGATTTTTGTTTTATGGCACTTTGTTTTTCTTTTTTCTTTTCTCTTCTTTCTTTTTTTTCACTTTATTGAATCCAGAGAAATTGCCAACCTTCAGGCATGGGTGCATGTCTTTCCAATGGGACCCCCTAGAACAACGTTTGATTTTTGAGTGCCCTTTTGATTCCTCACTCCCATTTTTCATTAGATCTACAAGGATCTTAGTACAACCATGTTGCATGATAACTCCCATAGATGTCAGCAAAGAGAATCCACAAGTCCCCTTGATGTCACACCCTAATCATTCCCTCTTGGTCCATCCTTCTTCATTCTAGGTAGAATGAACACAAAATTAATTTTAAGTTTTTTAAAAATGTCAAGAATATCACTGTACCCTCGAACAGAACCTCTTATTTGTAGAGTGGATGAGTGGGTGTAATGGGCTCACTGTTCCAAATAATTGATCACTCATGACTTAATAACATAGAACACACCTCAACCAATGATTCACATGAGTGTTTTATTCGTAGTTGAGATTACTTACAAAGACATAAAAAGAGAAAAACAAAAAAAGAGAAAAAGATAAAACAAAAAGTTGAAAAATGAAAAATTGGAAAACAAAAAGTTGTAAAATTAAAGAAAACGAAAAATATTTATTAATCCTACTTGTTATTAGAATGGCATCAATGATGAGTGGCAAGGTACCCCTACACTCAACCATATGAATACAAGGTTTTTCACGCATGATCTGGTCGAACTCCGCAGACGAACTAGTTGTGGCACCAAGACAGTTATCCTTAGGTCGTAGTTCGCTGTCTTCCCACCTGGACTAGTATTAGCTTTGTCACGTATGGTTTAGTCTAGAGTGAGGTGTAATGGGCTCATTGTTCCAAATAATTGATCGCTCGAGACTTAATAACACAGAACATACCTCAACCAATGATCCACATGAGCGTTTTATTCGTAGATGAGATTACTTACAAAAACGTAAAAAGAAAAAAACACAAAAAGATAAAAAGATAAAACAAAAAGTTGAAAAATGAAAAAAATAAAAAACAAAAAGTTGTAAAATTAAGGAAAAATGAAAAATATTTATTAATCTTGCTTGTTATTAGAATGGGGAATATACCCCATAACTAAATGGTTGAGTATGGCAAGGACTAATAAATGGAAGATGAGGATCCTTGCATGTTGGAAGTACTAAGGCCTGGTCATACTTATCCCCTCGGGGTTCACACACTTGATTATAGTAAGCATAGTGGAGCACTTTATACTATGTAGTTCTTAGATAACGAGTTGACCCACTATGATGTTTGTGACCATTAGATGGTATGCAAGGATTGGGATGTCACTCTTCATTCCTATGTTCATTGGACCTTCTTGTTGTTGGAGTGTGAATTGGTGGCCCTGATGAAGTTACAGGAGGCATTGGATTCGAAGATAACGATGCACCATAGTATGGGACTTGTGTTGAGTTGGAGGATGCAGTGGCCTCTGAATTATGTTGTCCCTTCTTATGGCCGTGTTTAAAGAAAGGAAGCTTTTGATGCTGAGGAGGCTTTTCACTGCTATTGGTAGTAGTCACACAAGTGTTGTTCGTGGGCTGTTGCAGTGGTGCAGGTACCTTAGGAATAGTTGGTGGCATTGTAGAAGGAGGGAAAGGATGAGAATGATGAAAACTAGGAGGAGTATAAGATGCACAAGGTGGTGGTTGTGTTGGAGGTATGGGCTGATAGTATTGTGGAGAATAGTACTATGGTGAGATAAAGTGTGTTGACCTAGTTGGGGAAATAGGATGTTGCACTAGATAAGCATTTGGGTTCAGATGATATGAAGGGTGTCTTCAGTTTAGTGGTGGTCTCCCCCATGACTGGGATTGTTGCCATTGTGATCGAACACAATATCTCTGTATGAACTCTGGATGTAGTGTATTTCCCCAATGCTTTTGTAAATGTAACAAGACTAGGCATTAGCCTTTGGGGTGATCGTATAGGCATATGTTGCATTCATACATATGATTGGAAATTGAGCTCTTATTTTTCTTATCCCTTCTTTCCGATTGTCTACTATTTTGTCCTGCTTCTTGGGTTGTCAAAACTTTATCTCCAATAATGTTGATAAATTCTCCACACTTTTGATATGTCCATTCCAACATCTTATTGATCTTTGCCTCAGCTTCTTCTAATGTTTGTTGTATCAACAAAGATGGTACTTTCTCCTTGTGATTGGTTGATTTCTCCTTTGTATGATCATGGACCTTTGTTAAGTTGATCTTTTGGTCCCGTTGATGTTTTTCAACACTCTCCCATCTAGCCAATTTTCCTTCTTCTTTTGCTACCCTCTTAATAAGCTCTTGTACTTGATGGATTCGTAGTTTGCATAGTTGACCTTTGGCATACATTCCTAAAGTCTCTCTTGTTCCATTACGTAGCCCATCAATAATATGGTACATTAGCCTTTCCTTGGAAAACCCATGGCCTAGACAGTTGTTTAATAGTGCATAATATCTTTCTAAGGCCATGTCCAAGGGTTCATGTTGTGCTTGTTTCCATCCTTGGATTAGTTTCTTCAAGGCTGACACTCTTGGATAGGTTTGATATTTTTCGTTAGAAACTTCTACCATTGTTGACCAACGTCATACTGAATTTGGTTTTAACGATCTATACCATAATTTTGCTTGGTCAACAAGTGTCATAGGAAAGAGCTTCAATTTTTGCCAACCATTATCAATATTATTCCATGTGCAAGAATTGTTGAAGGCTTGTAAATGTTGATGCAGATCTAAGTTGTAGCCTCCTAAAAATTTAGGAAAGCTGTTTAAATCAAGTTGATGCCTACGTGAGATTCGAACAGCCTCTTGTATTTGCATTAAGCTTGTAGTGGCCAGTGGGGGTTCATCATCATCGGGTAAGTTATGCTTTCATGTGTTTGGATGACGTTGCTTTCATTCATGTTTATAAGAAACTCCCACTTTAGGTTGTATACTCCAATCTTCATCATCATATAGTTCGTTGGTTTTCCAATGAACTTCCTCACTAAGTGTGGCATTGTTATAGTAGTCTTGTAGGAGAGGCATTGTTTAAAGCTGTGTGTGAATTTGGATGTGACTTTTTATAATTATTTATTTCTGAAAGATATATCGTTAAGTCCTTTATAACAACCTTGTATGATATAACTAATCTAGATAACTAGCACTGTCCCTGACAACAATGCCAATGATGAGTGGCAAGATACTCCTACACTCAACCATACGAATACGAGTGTTTTCATGCACGATCCAGTCGAACTCTACAGATAGACTAGTTGTGGCACCCAGATAGTTATCCTTAGGTCGTAGTTTGTTGTCTTCCCACCTAGACTAGTATTATATTTTTCACATATGGTTTAGTTTAGAGGGAGGTGTATGATGTGTTCCTTACCTAACGCTACTCCTGAAGGTAGTGGAAAGTAATATTAACTAAGCTAAGCTAGGGGAGAAAGGGTAAGAGAATCTAATCTAGACTAAGTGCAATGAGCATCTGTTCCTTGATTATCCATACACATCTTGGACCTCATGCACGACTACAATTGGGATTACCAAGTACAGATCCTAGGTACGCCACTGGGTTACCAAGTAGTCACACTTAAATGCTTGTAATCAAGTTGTGCTCATTCCATGTTTGAAGAGTTTTAAGGGTGAGAGAGAGACTAATTAGAAAAGTAGTAAATAAAAATTAATTAAATAAATAAACAAAGTGAATGATGAAATGATGAAGTAATCTCGATCTTTATTACTAGTTGATGAGTGGTGAGGTACCCCTACACTCAACCATATGAAATAAGCGTAGCACGCGCAATCTGGTCGAACTCCGTAGACGGACTAGTTGTGGCACCTAGATAGTTATCCTTAGGTCACAGTTCGCTGTCTTCCCACCTATACTAGTATTATATTTGTCATATATGATTTAGTCCAGAGTGAGGTGTATGATGTGTTCTAACCTAATGCTACTCCTGAAGGTAGTGGAAAATAAGATTAACTAATCTAAGCTAGGAGGAGAAGGGTAAGAAAATCTAATCTAGCCTAAGTGCAATGAGCAACCGATTCCTTGATCAACCGTACACATCTTGGACCTCATGCATGACTACCACTGGGATTACCAAACATAGATCCTAGGTATGTCACTAGGCTACCAAGTAGTCACACTTAAATGCTTGTACTCAAGTCGTACTCGTTCCACGTTGCGATGAGTAGCCGATACCTTAACTAACCGTACACATCCTTAGATGCTTGTAATCAAGTCATACTCATACCGCATTCTAGGAGTTTAAGGGTGAGAGAGAAAGTAGTAA
This sequence comes from Gnetum montanum, assembly GCA_015680685.1. Lineage (NCBI taxonomy): Eukaryota > Viridiplantae > Streptophyta > Gnetopsida > Gnetales > Gnetaceae > Gnetum > Gnetum montanum. The sequence continues at coordinate 29,192 of MNCI01007809.1, forward strand.
ATAAAAATTAAATAGAAAAATAAATAAATAACAAAGTGACTACTACAATGATGAAGTAATCTCAATCTTTATTGCTGGTCATGTACGTGTCCAAGTACGTCACACTCGAATAAGACACTGTACAATTACATTCACCACACTATGGGCAAACACAGGAAAAAATAATCTATCTCTGGAGTGGTCAAATTGCCAAAGCTTTGCTACTCCTATTCTATCTATGCTAAATAAGGGAGAGCCGTGTCTTATTTATAGATATGGCGGTGGACTGTGATATCATGTACGCGATATCGTAGGGAAGATGCGATATTGTGGGGGATGCGATATTGTGGTTGACGCGATATCGCGGCCTATGCGAATTGCATCTCATAAGACCCCCACGATTGAATAAAAAATCATCCTTGAGTTACAAGGAGAACAAGCTTCATTGATTACACAGTGGATAGGTATGGGATTATTAACTGGAAAAAAAAGGAAATGATGCCGTAGTGTGGGAAGACACAACACAGAAAAAATACTACACTACAAAAAATGGAACTCATGTAGTTCCTAGTGGCGATGGCTCCTCCATGGGTGTCTTTCCTTTTTTTTTCACTCCATGTCTTGGGATTTGATGGTGTCAAAGTATGACCTAAAGTTTCTCCTCTTGTAAGGCCCTGAGTGCCTTGGCATGCATGTAAGTTTGCACTTGTGCCATAGAGGCATCCCAGTCAACCTTATCTTTTTCTTCCTCCACCCTTTTATTCTCTGTCAACAGTTTATTAAGTTGCTCGGTTCTGAAAAGTGTCCAGCCATATCTGAGCAACATTTAGCCCTGTATTTGGAAGTCTTAATACTTCCGAGATGGCTTGAACAAAGAAATCAATAGTCACACCACAAATTTTAACCATGGTGCCTTATTCTTTATTGTGTCAAAATTGGTACATTTCCCCTACGTACCAGGCACCGCTTTTAGAGAGGGTATCTCCTAATTTTGCCTGCCCGGACTGTACATTAGGAGGATCTTCCTGATGAACGCTGAATGATTGTTTCTCCTATTCTGCATGTTGTCCAGTAGGATCTTGTCTTCCACCTCTCTAAGATCGTTTGATCACACCTTAAGTAGAACCTTCCTGTTGTCCACATTTCAAGGCCATCTGCAATCACATGGGATCAATCGTTAGTAAGGTTGTTACCAAAGTTAGGTTATACCTTACTCTTGCCTTAATATATTTACTTTATCTCCATGTGATGTTAATTATTGGAAGAACATGTCTCCGAAAGATTATAGTGTTGAGTCCTCTTTGCTTAGGTGGTTTTCAAATTTAATTTTCTAGTACAGCTAAGGGGATGAAATTTTTTTGACACATTTTATTCTTAATTTTAGAACTAATTACCCTTAAATATGTCCTTCGAGAGATGATGAATTTCAAAAAATTTATGCACTATTTGGTGTGTGCCCCTCCCCCACGACTAAGCTGAACACTCCGGGGTCAAGTAGGTTCAAACGGAATGAAAATTGGAGTACCAGCGAGCGAGTTATGGATATGATGGGACGTGTAATCGCAAGTCATAGAGAGAAATTTGAAAAAATTCCCCTACATGAACAATTGCAAATAATGTTGATTAGCA
>MNCI01007809.1:33448-49621 GCA_015680685.1 Gnetum montanum
GCCACCCATTATCAATATTATTCCATATGTAGGCATTGTAGAAGGCTTGTAAATGTTGATGCGGATCTAAGTCATAGCCTCCTGAAGATGTAGGAAAGTTGTTTAAATCGAGCCTGGGTAGATGGCTCTCTTTACGATGCCTACGTGAGATTCGAACAGCCTCTTGTATTTGCGTTAAGCTTGTAGTGGCCAGTGGGGGTTCATCATCATCTTGTAAGTTAGGATTTCGTGTGCTGCGATAACGCTATTTTTGTTCATGTTTAAAAGAAACTCCCACTTCATGTTGTATACTCCAATCTTCATCATCATATAGTTCATTGGTTCTCCAATGAACTTCCTCACTAAGTGTGGAATTATTATCATCTTGTAGGAGAGGCATTGTCGTGTGTGAATTTAGGTGTGACTTTTAATAATTATTTCTTCTTTCTAAGAGATGTATCGTTAAGTTCTTACAACAACCTTGTATGATATAACTAATCTAGATAACTAGCACCATCCACGGCAATGGTGCCAATGATGAGTGGCGAGGTACCCCTACACTCATCCATACGAAACAAGCGTAGCACGCATGATCCGGTCGAACTCCGCAGATGGACTAGTTGTGGCACCTAGATAGTTATCCTTAGGTCGCAGTTCGTTGTCTTCCCACTTAGACTAGTATTATATTTGTCACATATGGTTTAGTCTAGAGTGAGGTGTATGATGTGTTCTAACCTAATGGAAAATAAGATTAACTAATCTAAGCTACTCCTGAAGGTAGTGGAAAATAAGATTAACTAATCTAAGCTAGGAGGAGAAGGGTAAGAAAATCTAATCTAGCCTAAGTGCAACGAGCAACGAATTCCTTGATCAACTGTACACATCTTGGACCTCGTGCATGACTACCATTAGGATTACCAAGCACAGATCCTAGGTACGCCACTGGGCTACCAAGTAGTCACACTTAAATGCTTGTAATCAAGTCGTACTCGTTCTGCATTGTGATGAGTAGCTGATTCCTTGACTAACCATACACATCCTTAGATGCTCATAATCAAGTCGTACTCATACCACATTCTAGGAGTTTAAGGGTGAGAGAGAAAGTAGTAAATAATAATTAAATAAATAAATAAATAAATAAAAAATGACTGCTACAATTATGAAGTAATCTCGATCTTTATTGCGGGTCATGTGTGTGTCCAAGTACATCACACTCGAATAAGACACCGTACAATCACATTCACCACACTGTGGGTAGACACGGGAAAAAATAATCTATCTCTGGAGTGGTCAAACTGCCAGAGCTTCACTACTCCTATTCTATCTATGCTAAACAAGGGAGAGCCATGTCTTATTTATAGATATGATGGCGAATTGCGATATCGCGTACACGATATCGTAGGGAAGACACGATATCATGGGGGATGCAATATCGCGGTTGATGGAATATCGTGTACCCGATATCGTGGCCTATGCGAATCGCATCTCATCACCGGTAATGTGCATGTACAAGTATGTCACACTCGAATAAAGGATGTCGTACAATTACATTCACCACAATGTGGGCAGACACGGGAAAATAATTCTATCGTTGGAGAGATCAAACTGCCATAGTTTCACTAAGGAACTAAACTAGATGCCTAAACAAGGGAGAGCCATGTCTTATTTATAGATATGATGGCGAATTGCGATATCGCGTACACGATATCGTAGGGAAGACACGATATCATGGGGGATGCAATATCGCGGTTGATGGAATATCGTGTACCCGATATCGTGGCCTATGCGAATCGCATCTCATCACCGGTAATGTGCATGTACAAGTATGTCACACTCGAATAAAGGATGTCGTACAATTACATTCACCACAATGTGGGCAGACACGGGAAAATAATTCTATCGTTGGAGAGATCAAACTGCCATAGTTTCACTAAGGAACTAAACTAGATGCCTAAACAAGGGAGAGTTGCTTCTTATTTATAGACATTATGGCGGATTGTGATATCACATATTCGATATCGTAGGGGAAGATGCAATATTGCGGGGGATGCGATATGACGACAATCATGATATCGGGTACGTGATATCGCGGCCCATCACTAAGTCTACTCTATTTACATGTACTTCTCCTTTCCCTTTATACATGTAGCACCTTTTACTGATCCATAAGTCCTTAGATGATTGAGCTTACCTACAAGGCCATCTAAGGCATCCTAGATCTACTCCTTAGGCCTAGGTAGATCAAGGGTTAAAATTATTCTAGCTATAGAAATATTTAGTTCTCTAGCATCCAATTTTTTCATTTCTACACTAGTGACCGTTAGTGTGTCCATCAATGGTAACAAGATGAATGTGGTATTGCTAAACCACAAAACAATTCCCATGCATGGTGAGCATATGTACATGATGTGACACCACTTACCCTTTTGATATGTTTGTGATTTGAAGCTTTGATGCCTTATTTACTAGTCTATATTTGTGCTTGATATCCCCTTTCTTATACTAATCATGCTTTACAAGCTATGTGCCTAGCTATATTATTTTATTAATATTTTACTTTAATATACTATAAGGTTTATTTTAAATTTGGTTTCTTTTAGTTTTATTAATTTTAATACTTTCTTCATGTGATGGTACTTTTGTATTAATTTTATAATTTTATATATTTTAGTACTTTTAAACATGTTTGGTATTTTGGATTATCTTTTAATTTGGCACATGCACACTAACCCCTTTTGTTATAGTTTTGACTTAGCAAGTATGAGGTACTAAATGGGTCATTAACACATGGGATACTACTTTGGTTTGGTAAGATGTGGATGGATAATTTATATTTTTACTAAATTATATATTAAATGTTTTATTTTTATTTTTGATTAATTGTTTTAGCTTATGCTTTAGAAGATCTTAAGCTAGTCTTTCATTATCTATGTTATTTGACCTTATACCTTATGATTATATAGGGCTCAAATATAGCTATTATCTTAGAATTAGATTTTGTTATCAAATTGCTTATAGGAGATGCTCCTATGATTAGTTCAAACTATAGACTATGTGAGGAAAAAAAATTTTGGATTTTAATTTTTTTTTAATTTTAGTTTTTCACATAAAAACTTCCTTGTCCAATGTTGTCAACCATGGTTAGAATATAAGCATGACCTTGATCTCATGAGAAAGAATCCTTTTGCATTACCTTTTCGACATTTGGAAGATAGAGCTAGAGAGGGATATTCTATTTGATTAGAGAAAGAGCTTATATAGATTTATGCTATCAACTAGAATCTAAGGTAAGGCATATTTCTAGATTTCATTTCAAATCTCACATAGACCACTTTGTTAATCTCTAATCTTACCTAGGATTTGAATCTTGCTTGGGAGATTGAAGCCATGTGAGGATCCTTTATGTAATGCTATCAATTTTAGGTAGGATAATTTGGTTTTTTACTTCTTTAATTTTTGATATTTTTTTTAGTGTGCATTGCTTATCAGTTCTTAGTTCAACAACTATTTATCATTTTGTCTAATTATTTACATCTAGATATTTTAATATTATTTTTTGACATTTTTGACTATTTTTGAGATCTATTATTATGTGTGAGATGTTAGTCAATGTTTTGATCAAGTTTCATCATGCTTTAGTTAGTTTTAATCATGTTTTACCTTTGTTCCAAATTTTACCAATAATACAACTATAGAACTAGGATTTCAGACCATTTAACATATTTTTTATCTCTAAGATGACTTTGAATGATGTCATTCTAGAAGGAAAAAAAGCTCAACATATCAACATAGATCCGAAGGACTTCTTCCTGACATGTTGTGACCTCATTGCAATGTTACAATATAGGTCATGACCAATGGATGACATCATTTTTGAATTTGGCATAAAAGTATAAGCAAATTTTGTAAATTTGATACCAACCTTTGGGTAAAATAAAATTATGAAAATTACCAAAAAAATAATTTTAAGGCTCCTCTAACATCTAAAAATCTAAAAGCATAAAACCTATAAGAGCTTAGAATAACAATAATCAAGTTAGATATCCTTCTTCTAATATTTTAATAATTTCTAGATATTCTTCTAAACTCATAGTTGAGCTTAGACCCCTTTTGGCACTTCAAAATCCTAGTTTAACAACATTGCTTAATCTATTTTCTTAGATGTGTTAGTTTGACATGTAAAACTAGCACTCACCATTCATGCAACTACATATGTATCTTAGATTCATCTCTATAGAATTGGTATGATTTAGACTCATTAGTCTTTTGTTTGAATCAACTGGTTTCATTGGATAGCTAGGTTCATCTTCCTAACATCTAGGGATTTATTTAATTAGATGTTGCATGGTTGGATGTTAGATTTTATTTTGTTTTGACTAATTTTTAATTTATTTATGGGTTTCAAACTCATCAATTATTATCTATAGAATTCAATCTCATTAATCATTTATAGATGGAATTCAGTCTTACCAATCATATGTGGAATTCACTCTCACCAATTACTTATATATGGGTTTTAGAATCATCAATTATCATATATAGAATTTAGTCTTAGCAATTTTATATGGATTTTAGACTCATCAATATATATGATACATGTGGATTTTAGACTCATTGTTATTAATATTTAGATCTATTTGTTAGTTGAATTAAGAGGGTTGATGGGATTCTTAAATCATATATAATTCTTATTTTAACATTATTATGATTATTAGTTTTGATTTGATGTTTGATTTAGTTTGGCTAACATTTGTTTGCAACTACCCATATGCATGATTGTCTAGATATTCAATGCCTCCAAAAAAACGAATAAGAAAGTATTTCTATTAGTTGGTTTATCCTACTCAATCTTAGGATTTATTCTCTCAGTTTTCCTTTGATGTTTCAAGTGATGATGATGGTTGTGATGAGGATGAAGTAGAGGATAAAGCTAATAATTAATAATGATGATCTAATGATTAGTGTATTTGATTTCTGATTTTAGTTGGTTTCCATTCTATGTTATGATGTACACCTAGAATTTTAGAATTAGATTACATTGGATTTTGTACTTTTTTCTACTTGTCTTTGATGTATGCCATTTCAATATGGAATTTTTTACATTGCATGTTTAATTACTTTTATTCAAATTTCTTAGTTATGTAACATTAAAGCCCAATGCCTTTTGGTTAAGTTATTATATTTAATTTTATTTTTCATATTTTATATATATTCTTGGATCATGTGTTCAACATTGTATTTTCATTTAATAATGTATCCTTTCAATTTAACTGTGATTTTTCTTAACTTGGAACACAGGCTATGAACTATTTCTATTAGTGAATAGGTTACATTTGGAATGCATGGGCTACTATCACTATTTGTAATAATTTTTTTATATTTTTTCATTTTCTTACCCCTATGCATTTTAAATTTTATGAATACCTCCTACTTTTCCTATGGATCATTTTTTTTTCACATCCTTATGGATTTATTATGTAGCATTCTATTTTTTTGCATGTTTTATATTTTATTTTAGTAATTTATTTCTAGCCTAACCTTACTTATTGGTTTGTTATAGATTATGTGGTTCTAAAACCAATCTGTGATATCATTCTTGAGGTATGAAGATGAGAACATATTCTTGAAGGATAATTATCTGATGAGTCGACTATCTAAATCATCATCAAAAGTAGAATATCTTTTTTGATACACCATTTCATCCTCATCTCTTATGGATTTATTATGTAGCATTATATTTTTATACTTGTTTTATATTTTATTTAAAAAATGTCGTTCTATCCTAGATTTACTTAGTGGAATTTTACACATGATGTGGGTCAATAACTAGTATAAGATATCATTCCTAGGGTATGGAGGTGAGAATAAGCTCTTGAATGATAATTTTTAGTGGGTAAGTTTATGCTCACTGGCATAACATTGGCAATCACTGATGACCTGAATGTCTAAATGGTGTTCAACATGGATGAGAATGATATACTTACTATCAAAAAATCTAATATTTATAATGCATACAATCATATCATCATCAAAAAGTAGATTACATCCTACCAATAGAATGGAGGATTTACTTTGGATGAATCCTTACTATCACTATTTTTGACAATGCTTTATATTTTATTACCCTTATGTACCTATAATTTTTATGAATGCCTATTGTTTATTCTATCCATTTCTTTTCACATAATTATGGATTTATTACATAGCATTCTATTTTTTTCACATGTTTTATATTTTATTTTTGTAATGTCTTTCTAGTATAACCTTACTTAATAGGGTGTTACACATGACATGGTTCAATAACTAGTTTAAGGTATCATTCCTAGTGTATGAAAATGAGAAAACATGCTTAAAGGATAATTATTTTGTGTGAAAGTTTATGCTCACTAGCATTGCATTAGCAATTGTTGATGAACTAAATATCTAAATGGTGTTTAGCATGGATGAGAATTATATACTTACTATCAACATCTTTGATAGTAACAATGCTTATAACCATATCATCATCAAAAAGTATAATAATATTGTTGATACACCATTTCACCCTTCTTCTCCTACTACTATTAAATGCACTTAATCTCTTAGACCAAAAATAATGCATCTTACTAATAGAATGCAAGCTTTTCTTTGAGTGAAAACCTAAAAATGGGGGCTGTTATGTGTTCATTGGCATCAATGCCTATGTCCTACATATAGAGGTGCAACTCACTCACATTGGAAATGCAACCCCTAGCCATAGGATCGAAATGGCCCTAATAGCAAGGCCTACATGATCCCAATCATAGATCTCTCACAATCCTAACAACAGGGGTCTCATGATCCTAATAGCAAGGGTTGTGTGATCCTACCATGTCCATATTTTTTAATTAAAATTTAAAACTTAAATTATTTATAGGTTTTTTTATTTCTTAAATTCATCTAATACACTAGTACTAGTGGCTAGTAGAAAAATGATTAAGACTTTTATTTGGTAACTCATTAGTCATGGCTTCAATTCATGCTCCTAAAATTTTTAATGAAAATTTATTTTTAAATTTATGATAAAATTATATTTTCATTTAATTTAGACATGATTTCCTAGAAACTTCAAACATTGATAACTACCAAGTCATGACTCTATTTTAGATAAAATTTATACCATTGGAATCATCTCCTCAAGAACTATAAGCTAGGCATGATTTTGGGAAACAAAAAATAATTTACCTTCTCTTGATTTCTCGACACTAAATATTTCTATTTTACTAATTGATTTTATTATGATGATTTGCATATAAAATTAATGCCTGTATCTAAATTACTTTAGTTATAGAGTAATATGCAAACTCTTTGGGATAGGAATGGGAATTAACAACCTCAATTTATCACGCTTAGAACATTTATCCATCACTTAGTAAACTTCCAAGCCCAAATTATCAACTAGTAATATTAATAGTTACTTACATATATTTAATATGCAAATAATATACTTACTATCAATACCTTTGATAGTAATAATTTTCACAACCTTATCATCGTCAAAAAGCATAATAATCCCTTTGATACACCATTTCATCCTCCTCCACCTACTACTTAAATGTAGTTAGATCTGTCAGACTAATGATAATGCATCCTACCAATAGAATGCATGATTTACTTTGAGTTAAAACCTAAAAATGGGATTTTCTACATGTTTATTGGCACTAATTCTTGTGTCCTGCAGTTAGAGGTGTAGCTCACCAATGTTGGCAACACAACCCTTGACTGTAAGATCAAAATGATCCTGATAGTAGGGCCTCGATGATCCAAGTGGTAGGGTCCTTACAACCATAATTGTAGGGCTCTTTTGAACCTAATGGAAAGGCCTATACAATCTTTCCTTGTCCATATTGTTTTACTTAAAATTTAAAGCATAATTTATTTATAGGTTTTGCTAATTCTTGAACATAACCAACAAATTAGTATTAGTAATTAGTAGAGAAATGATTAAAATTTTTATTTGGTAACTCATAGGTTATGGGTTCAATTCATTCTCCCAAAATTTTTAAATAAATTTTTATTTTTAAATTTATAAAAATAAATAGATTTTAATTTAATTTAGACACAATTTCCTAGAAACTTCAAACCCCAATATCTCCTAGAATCATCTAGTTAAGAAATACATGTTGGGCATGATTTTGGAAAACAAAAAATAATTTAAATTTCCTTGATTTCTCAACCCTAAATGTTTCTCTTTCATATATTAACTTTGTTATGGTGATTTACAAATAAAATTAGCATTGTTAGGTGAATTTCAACAATCATATAGTGATATAAAAACTCCTTGAAATAGGAATAAGGATTAACAAGATTAATTTATTCAACCTAAAACTCTTATCCATCACTCAGTAAACTTCCAAGCCCAAATTTTTAGTATTCTTAATATTAGTAATTACTTACATATATTTAAAATGCAAATAATATCTTAAAAATTAATGGTCCTCTCTCCTATGCCTCATCACTACTGATTCCACTAACTCTTGTTTCTACAAAGTGTAAATCCAAAGCCAATAATGCCATATTGATCCACACCATGCTCAACAACAATATCATCTTTATTATGGAATGGATCCATTTTGGATTGGGGATGTAATAGTAACCTTATCCGTCAGTTTCATTCTCTCTCTCATTTACTTAAAAAATATACAACATTCAACTAGGACTTGAAGTGTCAAGGGGTCTTTGATCCAATCAAGCATGTTCATACTAACCTTATAGTCTTTCATCCTCCTTAATTTTATCTTTTCTATTGCAATTATGCTTTGTCAATAGTGTGAATATTATGTAAATATTTATATTTACTATATCTCTCTTTCATTTTCTATTTGTAAAATGTGATACATAGATGCAAAAAAAATCTTATTTACATTTTTTTCTTTTCTCTTAGAAAATGGATATATTACCTTCTAGGAAGAAGGGTTCATGTTATATACCAAGACAATGTCTTATGATCCATAGCTATCAATCTTTATGATAATAATAGCATGAAAAATGAAAAACACTCCTTAGCAAGTTTGACTTATCCTACCTTTCCAAATACTCTATCAAGAACTAATCCATAGTGGAACTTCTTCCATGATATTTTTTCATTGTAACTATAAAACCTCCCTTTGAGGAATCAAGTGAGAATGAAACCAAACCTCTTTCAATCATAAAATTGATACATAAGGACTTTAATTCATAATTTTGCTTCAATGGTGCTTGCATAGCTCAAGTTTCTAGCATGACTTATATCCTTCATAGAAAAGTTATGGATCCTATCTATCAAACTTATAAATTTTATTTTCCATACATACATAAAATTTCCAAATATAAAGATCTTAATCAAGATTTTCTCTTAGAGACCCAACCTAGTATCAAGAGGCTTTTGGTTCATGAAAAATCTTAGTTAGTTATATGCTAAGTAAATAATGAATATATTTGCAAGACTAAACATCTTTAGCATTATCTTAAATTTACTAACAAATCATATTTCTTAATTTACAAATATTCACTTATGCATATTCATTAATTAAAAAACATGCTTCTCAATGCATTAGCTACTTTTTCCCTTCTTGCAAATCTTGTCTTCCTTAAAGATCATTTATCTTACTCAATGTAAGACATGCTTATAACTCTTACAAACCCATAATGTCTTGCCTTATTTAACATAAAGGAAGATGAATAATATTGAGACATTATAAAATACTTATGAATCAGAGAAACTACTAAAAATTTATCTTGATCTCAAAAGGATGCTCTCTGTAAACGTTCTATATATTTTTGTATTGTAGATCTTGATATTTTATGTTGTATTTATACATCAAATTTTCTTCTACATTTTTTAAGTCATGATGAAGCACAATGATCCTAGGATAAGTACATTTAGTTGTATGTGATGGTCACTTAGGATCATAGTCTATGGTATCTTGCATTATCTGGTTAGGTTACTAGTCATCCATAATGTCTAGGGATGTGCATACAATGGTTAAAATTTATGATACATATTAACATCCCACTCTACTTATTTACATACCATCCCAAGAGCCTAGGACTTTGTAAATTGTATGGCCCTTCCAAAAATGATAATTGGATCGCATAGCTTATATCAATCCTCCAACTTCTACTACTTGTGAGCTTTTTAACAACTATAGAAAACTTCACTAAGTGGGTTGAAGAAAATCATTTAAAATATGTAACATCCAAGTATATCTATTATTTTATTTGAGATCACATCATCATCCACTTTAGTATTTCCCTCCATTTTGTTACTAATAATAAACCTTAGTTGAAGAGCAAGAAAGTTATCAAATTCTATGATCAATACCAAATCGTCAAGTTATTCTCATCTTAATACTATTCCTAAAAAAATGGTCAAGTTAGGTTAACCAATGAATCCCTCATTCATTTACTCAAAACCATAATTGACAGATCACAATGAAACTATCATACCTAACTATCTCATGCTCTTTAGGTCTGCCAAACCATCTTTCATAATGCAAGTAGCTAAATCTCATTAATGCTTACATATGGATCAAAAGAAATATTGCTAATAGAGTTGGAAATACCTTTTATTTGAGTAGCCTTAAATAATTGGATGACAAACAAGGAGAATGATAAAATGTGTTATTATAAGTTAGACATCCTTAAATAAAATCACAAGAAAGGATTAATCAATATCCAAAATTATCATGAAATCATGTCATTACCATGATAAGCATGTTTGACTGAGAAAGATCAAACAAGGTGATCTTGTCCTCTAGCATTTTCCTAGTGCCAAGACATCCAATTTCTCTCCAAAGTGGCAAGGTCCCTTTACTTTTCTTAATAAACATGATAATGGATCATACTATTTACTAGATTTAGAAAAAAAAACTAGAACCTAGATCCTATGAACAAAGAATAACTTAAAAGTTACTATATTGAATCCAAAAAAAGAAAACAAAGATATAAAAATCATCAAGTTTTCTCTAACCCTTATTCCTTACTTTACTTATGTTTTATTACATTACTTTTATTCCCTCCCCATCTTACTTTTCATCATTCCTCTCTCTTTATCTCTCTCTCTCTCTCTCTCTCTTCCTCTCTCTATTTTCTACTATCATTCTTTTACATCTCTCTTATTTCAACTTCGTCTATTTTTTCACAATCTTTGGTTTTTCCATTATACTAACATTTCTTTCTATCAACATGCTATGGTGAGGATCTTTAAAATTGATTTGTCTCATGTAGAGACTCATGAGTGTTTTATCATTTTTACTTGATGTGACAATCTATTAAGTTTAAGTGGGATAGGAAGAAAATTTATCAATATATCAATCATTAACAATCATTAGAGTATAAAATATAGTCATTTCTTACTTCTATGGCATAGCAAATCAACTTAGTGAATATATGATGTTTCTTATTTATTTCCCCATTTTAATATTTTTTCAATTTTTTAACTCTATATTTTATCTCTCATTTCTTATGCATCTCCATTCTTCCTCTAACTTCTTATCCTATCTTTGTCCCTTTCTTTCATTAGTACATCAATGAAAATTAGGTGATTCTATTCTATTATAGTAATAGTGTGTTGAGATATTGAGAGCAACAAGATAAGAACATCATTAACAATATTCTTTTGGTTCTCTTATATGTAGAATTTAGCTATTCTTCCTTTCTACAACATAGCACCATCCTCAATAACTAGTGTATTGGTGGCATCCTAATATTCTCCCATTGTCTTGCTTCTTTTCTTTCACTTTCTCTATTTACAAGTGAATCACCAAATCATCATTAATCTTCTTCTTTATAGATCCTCCTTCAACACCTCAACAACATCCATCAAGAGCAGGCAATGTTATTTTCACTTTTTCAACTCGCTAGCAACTTAAAAAAGTGTGATTTTGACATTATTACATCAATTTGAGCCATCAAAATACCCAAAAATCATCATCCTAAGTCATATTTTGAGCTCCCAGAAGCCCGTAAGAAACATTCCAAGTTATGATCCAACATATGAGCATCAATTTTGGTGACTTATGATAACATTTAGAACATAAAAATTATAAGTATCACCCATCCAATGTGATGCAAGCATGTTACTTACCTTAGATAAAGTTTTAGTAGGTATTCCAAACTTACCTCTTGACTCTAGATTCACCTCCATCAGGCCTCTCTTCTTAACTAACTTACATTAAGGTGAGAGAAATTAATTTTTATTAATTTTGATAAGCTTTTAAAGACATGAGATAGAAAATTTTCTAAGTCTAGCCAAGTAATGTTGACATAATGTCAATGTCACCTATCTTAGATAATTTTGTAGCATTAGATAGGAAAATTTTCTAAGGCTGACTAGGTGACACTGATGTAGCATGTATCTCAAATATTTCTTTCAACTAGAGTTTTAACTTCTTTAAATTCAAATAGTAAGATTACATCAACATCAAGGTAACAAGTATCAACTTTAGTAGGTTTGGCAAGGTTCAAGAGATATGAGATGATACATGAAATTTGGAAAAAAAATTGAAGTATGAAGAAAGCATCAACATCACCACATCATACATCATCACATCATCATCACTTACCTTAGTCAAATTTTAATCACCATCATCAATCTATAATTTAACTTCTAGTTTCTAAAAATGAGTTTCAATTAATTATACTTGACTTTAGAGTCAAATGTAAAAATCTTAACCTTATAAATATAAATACTAACTTCCAACATGAATTTTGGGTAGATTTATTAAGATTAAAGAGTACTTTCTAAATTTCAAAGATCCAAAGTATAATTACTTGCATCCATTATGTAGCTTATGAATTTCTTAGTGATGAGACGCAATATGCACTGAGCCGCGATATCACATCTCCTGCGATATCATGTACGCGATATCGCGTCTGTCCTTGCTATATCGCGTACACGATATCGCGGTCTGCCGCCATATCTATAAATAAGAGGTGGCACTCCCTTCATTTCCCAATCCTGGCTAGAAGTAGCGAAGCTCTGGCAGTTTGAACACTCCAGAGTTAGATTAATTTCCCATGTGCCTGCAGTAGGAGTCCTAGAGTGAACGGCTCTTTATTCGAGCAACTTTGTAACCTGAACACAAGTTGTGTACAACAATAAAGAAGAACTTGATTGGATAAACCTTGCAGTACATGGTTTTATTTTATTGTTATTTATTGCTTTCCTAGTGCGCACAAGTACAACTTGATTACGAGCATCTACGGATGTGTACGACTAATCAAGGAATTGGCTGCTCGTCGCAACGCATGAGTACTACTTGATTATGAGCATTGTGACTGCTTGGTAACCCAATAGCGTATTCCAGGATCTGCACTTGGTAATCCCGGTAGTAGTCCAATGTGTACGGCTAGTCAAGGAATTGGCTACTCATCACTAGGCTAGAACGTGTGATAAGTATGACTTGGCTATGAGCATCCACGGGTGTGTACGACTAGCCAAGGAATTGGCTGCTTATCACACTTAGGCTAAATAGGTGCCTTAGTACGACCACTTCAAGCACTTGCGTTACGTGTGGTGATCCCAGTAACGATTAGCGTTTGGTAGCCATAGTTGCATAGTTTAGGGTGTGTCTGGTAAGTGGGAACGGATGCTGACGCTAGTTAATTTAGACTTAGTACATTAGTTAGAGTTAGTTAGTTTCTCAACCCTTTCCCTCATAGCTTAGGAGATATACTGAAAAATACCAAAAAAAATCATATACCTCAGACTTGCTTAACCATACACTGTGACACATACAAGCAAGCCTGGGAAGACAACGAATGATTAATCCCAAGTGTTTCTCGTGGCGTTAGTCTGCGGAGTTCGACTGGATCATGCGTACATGCTCGTATTCGTATGGTTGAGTGTAGGGGTACCTCGCCACTCATCATTGGCGCCGTTGCCAGGGACTAAGTGTTTTTTCGCCAATTGAACATAAGGGATATCACTCACATCGTTGTCAGCTTTAAATGAACCTTCGGGTTAATCAGTTAATCAAGAACATAATTAATGGTAAAATAGCACACCATTAGGATGGCTTCTTCTCATGAAATCAACTCACCTAAGGATAACACAGGAGACGGTCAGCATCATACGCATAACCCAGATCAGCCAGGTCCTAAACACTCCAAGGTCACATATACTCATCCTGATGAGTATGTCCCTGACTTTACTTTTATTCTCCATCAAGATGAACAACTGCGATGGAGAGATCTGCAAGGTAACATCGTGTTACCCCCAGATAGCTCTGTCCCTAACATGCTTTTTCATGCCTTAGCACAGATTGGCATGTAAGAACTGTTTGCGGAATACATTCTAGATGATTATGACATGAGGGATTATCATCCCACAAATGCCCAACGTATTCAGGAAGAAAGGTAGGAGAGCCAACATTCATTGTTGAAGGGCAAGGTCCCCCATGTCATTAGTGAAATAGGAGATGAGGAACCCCTCACCATGAGTTTCTTAGAAAACGATGTTCCTCCTCCTCACTCTGGTGAAGAGGTAAAGCATCAGGGCCTTCGATCAACTGTACATGCTACAGGCTCTGATCCCCGTGAGCACCAACTGTTCATGGCAGGAACAACTACTCACACTAAGGATGGACACTTAGATCGTTACAATGATTGGGGCCGAAGTAGCAGAAGAGAAGGTAAGAAACATCACCATGGTGATAGATCCCCTTCCTCTTCTCCTTCATCTCACCATTCACACTCTCCTTCCACATCTGGGCACAACCATCATGAGCATAACGGAGAGGGTAAAAGTAAAAGGGAAGATGAAATACCTCGACAGGAAGGTCGAGAGGAGTTAGGACAAGGGCAAGGACGTAGGGAGAGTAGGGAACCACCACGTAGACATCATAGACGTCATGAAAGAGATGATCATGACAAACCCCTACTCGCAACCCGAAGCATGCTAGACATTAGAGAGGCAGTTAGGATCCCCACAAGGCACTTAAAGGATAGTAGGATCATGCGTTTGGACATAAATAATATCCCACGTTTTGAAGGGGGATACAACGCTTACCCTCAACATCATCTACAGGCATTCCACGATGCTTGTGCCTTGAAGAACATTGATAATGAGTGGCAGAAGCTCAAGCTGTTTCCAAGGAGACTCACCAAAGAAGTAGAGAGCTGGTACCGGTCCTTAGAACCAGAAACCATCAGGAGGTGGAGTACGATGCTTGAACTGTTCAACAACAAATATCAAACATACCCCAGAGTGTCCAATTTGCGTAAGCAGATCCAAGGCTGGAAACAAGGTGCTTATGAACCCTTGGATGCTACCATGGCCCGCTCCTATACACTGCTACATCGTTGCCCATGTTGGCACATTTGGCCATTTCATGGAACAGGTTGGTATGCTTTTCAAGGCAGGGAAGGTGTGCAACTTGTTATTTCACTTCTTAGTCTTTCTTCGGAACAATAACAAGAATGTGTTGTGGCATTGCTCTGTATGTTGTCCAACGAAAAGAGTGAAAGAAAATGGGTTATACTACAGCTAGTGGAATCCCCCCTCTTGTCCAGATTTTTGAAATTGGGTCTTCAAGAGCAAAGGAAGATGCTGCAACTATTTTCGGAAATCTCTGTAGTCATAACAAGGACATCCGTCCATACATGTGTGGATAGTGCCGATTCGATGCCTGAGTTGATGTGGCTTCTAAAGAACGGCAATCCTGCGGGGCAAGAAATAGCTGCCAAAACACTGAACCATCTCATATCTAAATCAAACAGCAGCAGCTTACAGCATTGCTGACCAATGACTTATCGGAATCCAAATTCCGTGTTTTGGAAGCACTGAATTATTATTATTATTATTATTATTTTTCAATTGCACCTTTGAGAGAAATATTACTTCAAGGAAGTGCCACCATTGACGTTGCTTGAAATGCTGAGCCAAGAAAAGCATGGAGAATCTTGGAGAGCTGCTCATGGGAGATCGGATTAAAAATTCACCATACGTTTTTAATATGCTCTGCAAGCGTGCCTGGAACGACACTAGTGGAGCCTGCTATGCTTAACAAAAAAAATCACCTGTGTTTCCAAACACATCATTGGATCTTCCGTGGTCACATCAGGTTTCATACAGAACGACATCCCCAGTGTCAAAGAGAGAGAGGCATAACGCGGCAAGTTGTAACCCTAGTTTCAGCGCCTACAACACGTGAGCCCGATAGATATGATTAAATATATAAAGTTTTCTGCAGC
>MNCI01007809.1:74404-123377 GCA_015680685.1 Gnetum montanum
AAAGATTATTTACAACCACAGATTAGATACTTAACATCTAATTCATGAAGATGCTCTCGATGGGTTATGATTAGCATTAGTAGTCTCATCATGATGTATGGTTGACTCATGGTTTTGGTGCAAAACCTGAGATAAAAGGAAAATGATCTAAAATAACTTACAAATGATCCAAAATTTACAAGAAATAATGATAACATAATAGAGATGGAATAGGAAATGTAATCAGACCTTTAGTTTGAGAAAACCATGTTAATTAGTTTGCAGGAAAGAAAAAGATTCTAAATTCTAGAAAATCATCAAAAAATTATAAAATGATGGTAACTCGCAATCTGATGAAACAATTAATACCCAATTAGATCTAAAGTAAGATTAATTTAATGGTGTGGAAATATAGTACTAATGTTTAATACCCAAGCTAGACATAGTTGTTGCATTGATTTTCATAAAATCTCAAATCCTAAGAAATCAATGAAATAGTAAATTCTAGAGGTACAAAACAAGAAAATAAAGCATAGAAATTGAAAAGATCTAATTGTTCAAAGAAATACCTATACCAAACTTACTTACATGAAATTATAAAAAATATTAATAAAACCCAACTATGCTAATAATGCACAAAACATAAAAACCAAAATAATCATGAGAAAATATCAAGATGACTCATCCAAATCAAGATGTATAAATTCGCAAAGTAATGCATGAACACAACCACCCTGACATCCAAATCACATGTGCATGAAGCAACAAAACTTTGCAACGCTACCACAAGTCTCTAAGTCAACAATGCTTACGCATCTAAGAAAAAAATGTCAAAGTACCTAAAGGAATGGTATGTTGGGTTCTTTAATGGAAAAATACTAAAATGAAAAATGTAACAAATCTAATCATATTTTGAAAATTAAAATATCTAATAAAATAAAACTACCACTAACCTCTTATATCATATCCCAAAATTAACCATAGGTAAATTTATAAAATTACTTAAGAAGCATGATTAAATTCCTTAGCAATCTATATATTCCATATGCAAAACATAAAATCAAAAATTAAAATATCAGAAAACCTTAATGCACCAAGCATAAAACCTTATGATGAGCGGGGAGGTACCCCTACACCCAACCATACAAATCACACAAAGTGTTCACGTGTGATGCAATTGAATTTTGTCGACTTTATAGTTTCTAGTACACTAGTCTTCTAGGAAGTGAACCTTGCCCTAAGGTCATTCATTGTCTTCCTAATTATACTTGTGAAGCATAATGGTATGGTTAAGAGTAATCAAGAAATATCATATTATGTTTTATGTTTTTGGGTGCTTGAAGAGAGAGGAAGAGATAGAGTAATTTAATGACTAATCTAAAATTAACTAACTAACTAGTCTCTAAATAATCCTAACATAAGAATCTATTTCCACTTTTTGTACATGTCCTAAACCCATGTATCCACTGCTAGGTTACCAAGTGCTATGCTATTGGGTGTACCAAGCAATAACGTTTCTAGGATTACCAAGCGAATACGTGTTACACTTGAAGCAATCATACTTATGTATTTAATCTATCTAGCTTATCTTGCTTAATTAGATTAATTATTGGAGAACATTAAATAATTAACTAGAAGCATTAAATGAATGAATGAATGAATATCTAAAATATCTAGAATGCTACAAGGTTTATCAAGAAGTTATTGTCGTACACACTATCATGCTTAGGTACAACAATGCTCAAATAAAGATCCATACACTCAATGACTCTTGTTGCAAGCACTCGGGAGAAATATTCTCACTTTCAAATGTAAAGACTATAAGAGTTTAGCTACTACTATGAAACTGATGCCCATAAACCTAGCTAGGAGCTTGTATTTATAGTTTTTTCTATAGGGCTACATTGATGAGGCCCCATCAACATAGGAAATGCTAAGTCAACATGGCCCCATTGACGGGGAAACACCATGTAAAAGAGGCCTCATCAATAGGGAGGCTACATCAATGGAGCCTTATCAATGTGGCCAATTGATGTGTCATCATACCCTCACAAGTTAATGAAAACTTATCCTTAAGTTCTTTTACAAAATTGGGAAGGTATGAGATTTTTTACTGACTCTGAACAAAACAAACTAACTCGTCAAAGCTGAGTGCCCAAGTGTATAGATCAACAAATTACAAAAATTGTGGTGTTCATGACACAAAATTGAACATCATTACATGACTCTACAAAAATTTTGACAACACATCCTCTAATGATGTGAAGACTATGGTGAAGATCAGATAGTCCTAGGTGATGGTGGCTCTTGAGGCTCTAAAGGACCTTCACCAGCTTTGGGCCCATGTAGTGGTTGAGGTAGTTGTGGCTATCTTGCTACAATAGCAACCTCTAGTGGAAGGAAAAAGGCATTAAGAAATGCCTTCATCTTCTCCTCCTTACTTCAGGGATCATTCATGGTCCATGTGGCTTTACCAATGTTGACTGGAATGGGAACATCCCATGGACAGGGTAGGATTGGAAACATCTCCTTTACATTGATAAATTAGGTAATGAACTATTTATGTTCGATGTCAAACTCCCTTACTACATTTTGTAGCTCCTAGTAGTCATTCATCCATTTAGCCAAGTCCTCAGTAGTTGACCTTTGATATGTGAAATATGCCTTGAGAACTTTGAGTTTAGCATTAGCCATTGTAAGCTTATCCTTGGTGTCCTTATGGTGCTTGAACTCAGCCTCATACAACAAGTACAAGTTGTCCACCTACTTCTCCAACTCAGACTGTGATCATCTAAGAGTCAACATGGCCAAGTTTGTGTAACAAAGGTTGGCAAGCTTCATATACTCCATCATCTCCTCGATCTCCAACTCCTTTATGTAGATTTCCACTTTGTTGTAGGCATCTATCCCATCAATGATGGGTTGCCAATTTCCATTCCTTGGATGGAGTTGTTGGAAGGCATCATTTACCTTTGCCTTTGTCACTTGGATATGTTATTCATTCATTTCCTTTTGTATACCAACTTGATCTCTCTAATGATGTTTAAATTTCTCAAATTTGAAAGCTTTAGATTTCCAAGTGGCTACCTTAATTCCAGTCTTCTGGTGAAGGGCATGCACCTTCTCCATGAAGAGATTCTTGTTCTCTTCTACCAATATTCTTATTTCTATATTTACTCTAGCTAATTGCTCTTGCTATTATGGATGAAATCTATTAATTGTTGCTTGTGCACATCAATGTTTTGTAGGTGATGGTTCTTTGTGGTTAGTTGGACATTCTCCTGGTGGGTCTGATCCAAGGACTTCTAAATCTTATGCTATGTGGCTTTTGCCAAGGATATATAGAACACCACCATCTCCATTGCATTCTCAACCCCTTTGAGCCTAGACTGAAGTTGTTGCATAGCTTCATCTCTTATGAGTTCCAAGTTGAGAAATACAAGATTAGCAATTTGGGCTCTTAGTTTGGAAATTTTCATAGCCAAGCATTCATTCCACTCTTTAGTTATTTCAAGTTACCCCTCTAATATAATCTTCTTGCCCCTTACCTCTAGTAGCTTTGACTAGGTTGTAGTGATGTTATCCGAAAGGTTAAAGACATCTAGAAGCGATTACCTTGTTCCCCCTAATTAATCTAATAGCTCTTCATGTTGCACTACACATATTCTATCACTTATAGTTCTCATTTACATTTACACATCTTTGAGTGAAGTGATGTCTGGTGCAAATGTTGTAGGTGCATTGAGCATTTTGGCAATCCTATCAACGACCACTTCTGCTATTTTTTCTTACCCTTGGTGCTATATCACCAACATAGTTACCCCTTCACCTCCTCCAAGCATGCTGAGAAGGTTGTAGCATTCCCAAAAATTTCTAGGAGTGGTTGGTATTCTGTGAGAGATATTATGACCTCTCTAGCACTCGAATTCGACCTTGTAGTTAGTTGTGTTCTTTGGGCTAAGAAAATGAATCCACCCTCATCCATCAGACTAATTATTCTGGCCACCTCATTAAGGTGACTCATGGCTAGTCTATATATAGATGGGTCCCCACTACTCATGCTTGCTCTTTGCTCTTGTTCACTCAGGAGCCATTCTCTATATTCATGCAACTATTGGGGTGGTTGTAGCTATGTCTAGCACTATTGTTTGAGTGGTAGGTGGTGGAGGTCACTACTCCTATTCTTGAATTGTAGTTGCAGGTATTTTATCCTTCATCATTTCTACCCAGATAGTGGTTAGAATAGTTCTGGCATCATCATTGATGTAACAGATTATCCCTTCCTTTTGACAGAGTTTCCTAATGAGGCATGGGAAAGGGAGTGCCTTTATTCTATGTTCATTTTCTTTAAAGTACTTTCCCATCTATAGATAGATCAACTATGGAAGGTTAATTGGGAATCTCCCATTCAAAGTGGTACATGCTTTGGTAGAGAAGGTAGTGATTTTTCTTGGCCTCATTGTGGGATTGAGGTTCAAGGCCACAATCTTGTAATGGATTCTCTCTACTAGTGTGAGTGCACCAAACTCCTTACGATTGACACCATAACATCATCACACCCATTCTTTCTTGATGCTTGAATCTACCTACATTAGGATTTCAGTAAGGTTTTCCCCTATTTCAAGCAACCCAAGCATTGTAGCAATGCCTTCTGTTGAGTAGAATACCGAGATATCCTTGATCTTTACTGTTTCTCCAAGCTACCTATTGTTCTAGAATAAAAATGTTTCTCCCATGTACCACTCCCCAATGGAAGTGGTGATTGACCACATGGGAGAGGCCTTCAACTAATCCTACACTTCTCTTGGTGCATGCTCTAAGAAAGGGCCAAATTTTAACTCCTAGAGCATCAATTTCTGGACCTCCCTTGATTTGATTTGATTTAGGTAGGCCTCTGTTAAGGTCACCTCAAGGTTTGCTGGTTGTGCAGGTGCATCATCTCGATGGGAGGGTTTTTTTGTTGCTGTTGCTGGTTCTAGAATCTATCTGATAGATTCCACTTCTACCTTCTCCCTAAAAGGACCTGTGTCATGGGTTGCAAGTGATTCCTCTTGTTGGGGCTATTCTTAACCTCTTCTTATTCTAGGCCATTTTCCCTTGGTTGGGACAGTCCTACTTCCTGCGTGTGCTCTCCTTTTGGTGCCATCTATGGTCATAACACATCCATGGATTAGTAGATTTAATGTGTAATTTTAAAGTTTTTAAATACCTTTTCTCATTAGTTAGTTACACTTTGGCTAAGGTTGGACCATGGTAGATTGATTATTTTATTAATTATTTATTATAATTGTCACTAGAGCTTGTTGGAAAAGTTTAACTCTTGTGATTTAATGTTTAATAGTTGATTTGTTAGTTAAACCTTTGTGAAAGTTAGAAAAATCACAAAACATTTTCTATCAAAAATGGTACATTTATGGCCCCCATGATGAAGAGCTTACCTTTGGTAGCTGTAGGGTCAAATAATAGAGTGATTTGGATAAATAGTTTGTGAGTTATGGGCTCTGAAAAATTGAAAAGCACCTTTGGTATTTATGAGAAAATGTAAAATTTCAAAGTGGGGGCACACCTATTTATACTATTTTTCTACCACATCGACGGGGCCCTATATATAGGGTCTCGTATATAGGTCTGCTCTATCAACAAGGCCTTGTATATAGGGCCCATCAGCTAAAATTTCAAAGTTGAATATCTCTAGAAATATAATGAATTTTTCAATGAAATTTGGATCCATGGAATTCTAGAAAAGCCAAGAATATGATAAAATCATTGAAGAGAGTATTTGAAAGCTAAAAAATTGAAAAATTTGATGGAGAATGTATGTAATAAATAAAATATGTAAAGAAGCATATGGTCTTATGTGGAAGATGGATGCATAAAAGATTTTGGCTATAAGAATGTCTAGAGATAAGGTACTTAATGAACCTAACCAAGGGATATGCAAGTGGGTTCTCCCCATAGAAGGCACATGCCTATGTTTCCCTTGCATAATCTCAACCTAAGGAGTCCATAGGCCCCAGAGGTGACTAATAGTCAATGGAAGTTAAGGACCAAAAACCAGAAGATTCTACCTCAGAATTCAAATACGTCAAACCAAGACATGGAAATAGGAACATGGACATCAGCATTGAGGTGAGTTATGGACAACATATATAGATGATGGAGAAGGTGGAACAGAATTCCCAACTAAGGTTGTAAGAAGTCCCTTGAGGAGTTCATGTTTAAAATGACCAAAGAAGATCCATCCTTAGTCCAAACCAAAACCAACCTTGTTTGGTGACTTCACACCACCACTCCAAGACTAATCCATCCCCCACAATCCCCCCATGAGACACAAGAGTGCTTCCACAAAACAACCACTATTCCTTAAAGAGAAGAAAAAAGTAGGAAGAAAGAGAAAGCCTTAGTTGGAAGGGACCTTTAGGCATGGGTGCATGTCTTTCTACTCCCATAACCAATGCTTGTAGCTTGTTTATTTGTCTAAGGGGGGTGTGCATTAAATTTCCATCATTTTTTATTTTTGTTATTTTTTTCTTTTTTTCATTGGATGGGAACCACACGATGCAAAGACTTTATTTTACTTCCTATTTAGTGGTTGGAATGGAATGGTAAGAAGTCTGTGAAAAACATTCAAGCACTCAAGTAGAAAAGTACAAAGAGTATTAAGTTCCCTTGAAGCCACACCCTATTCAAATCTTTAAATCCTTCCCAATTCTGAAATCTACCAAGGTCACAAATTTATTAAAATTTGATTTAATGAAAGGGACCTCAAACTTACTATTTCACTTTAGAGTTTGTAGATGGGAAAATGTTGTGGACTCACTGCATATTTTATGAAAAAGAAACCATAACTAAGCTATCAATACAAAAATTCAAAAATAAAAGCTAGACAATAGCAAATCGAACATTAAGTACAAACCACCATTAGTAGCAACTACAATACCATTGTTTCCTATTGGTAAAAAAGCACTTTTATTAGCAAAAATTTGAAAACCACACTTAAAAAAAAACAAAACAAAGTATAGAAGAAAGTGTGAAATAGTCAATAAAGATTCAAATGTACTAACGATGGTGTAGAAGAAAAAATCATGTAAAACAATTTTTTTTAAAAAAATTAATAACTTGTAAAATAAATAAATTACAAAATTAAAAATATGGAAAACAAAAAATAGAAAAATTGAGGAGCCATATGGATGATTAGCATGGATAGCCATCTCCCCCATGACTGAGTTGGAAGGAGAAGATCCAAAAAATTGAATCTGGTTGTCCATTCATTGAGGCAGTTGTTGCATTATTTTATCTTGGTTCTAGGAAAAACTTCACTTATTGGATGTTGATCACCTACTTTTTATTTGGGCTTTCAAGTTTGTATATGATCATGGCCCTAAAAGGAAAGGTTTCAAAAATTATAGGTCCTTCCCATAATGTTTGAAATTTTTTTTTCTAAGTTGCATGTGTGGGATTCCAGTAAAAACCCTTATCTCCCATTTGGAATTTCACTTTTCATATTTATTGGTCATGTCATTATTTATTGAATGCCTTGTGCACTTCATTCAAAGATAGGACCACCAGTTGGTTTTCATCTAGCACATTGAGGTTGATTAGTATTTCTTTTTATTCTAGGCTCAAGTCAAGATTCAGGTCATAGGCTATTAAGAGTGTACAGAGCTTAGATTGAATTGAGAGCATTGGAAGTTTTGCATACACTAGCTTGTAGAGAGAGTATCAAATAGGGAGTTTTCATGTTAAGCGGTAGGCCCATAGGGCATTGTTGAATTTTGTGCTCTAATCTCTCCTATATTTGCTTATGGTATTTGTTAGGATCTTTGTGATCTCCTAGTTAGTTACCTTTGCTTGACCATTAGCTTGGGATGATAGGGTGTTGTTAATTTATGATCAACCCCCAAGCATTGCATTAGCTTTCTAAAAGTGGCACCTGTAAAATGAGTTCCAT
Source organism: Gnetum montanum (assembly GCA_015680685.1). NCBI lineage: Eukaryota > Viridiplantae > Streptophyta > Gnetopsida > Gnetales > Gnetaceae > Gnetum > Gnetum montanum. Next base: position 82,335 of record MNCI01007809.1, read on the forward strand.
TGTCAAAAATCAATGCACATGGCATCTCAAACCTGTTTACAACATGTTGTTATATAAATCTAGTAGTAGTGGATGATGTACAATCAGTGGTGACTACTACTTCTACCCACTTGTTGCAGTAGTCAACTGCTACAATGATCTATGCCTTTTTGTTGGACATGGGTGTGATGGAACCCATAAAGTCAATGTCCCATATGTCAAAGGGCTCTAGTGGTTGAATCTATTGTTGAGGGCATTCCATTCGAGTGGTTATTTGACCATCTCGTTGACAACTTTCACAAGATCGAATAAACTAGTGGGCATCCTTGAATATTGTAGGCTAATAGTATCCTAATATTAGGATTTTTATGATTGTGCATCTCCCTGCATAGTGGCCTTTACAAGGCCCTTCTTGAGAATCCTATAGAATGCACAGTTGATCTTCATTAGGGACACACCAATGAATTAGGCCATCGATGCACACCTGGTAGAGGTGTCCATTGATTTCCATAAAGTATTTGGCCAGATGAAGAAATTATTACTTCTTTCTAAAGTCAATATCTTGTGGCATCTCCTAAGTGAAAAGGTAAGTGAGGATGCCATCGTACCATTTTGTTTCTATAGGCATTTGATCATTTATTACTCTTGTAAAGAGGAGTTCATCTGGAAACTAATGAGAGAGTGAGCTCTCTTCCTCTCTGTTATCCCATCTTAATCAAGAAAGGTGGTCAATGACCACATTCTTAGTCCCTTTTTAAGCTACCATCATGAGATCAAGTTTTTGCAAGATCATGAGCCATCATATGATACAAGGGCTCACCATCAACTTGTTCATCAGGAAGTAGATGTCACTATAGTCTATGTGCATAATTACTTTATATCCAAGCACATAGTACCTGAACTTGTCTAGAGCATACAACACTACCATTAGTTCATTTTCAATTGTGGTGTAATTCAATTGTGCATCCACAATGCTTCAACTTATGTAGTGGATGTAATATGGATGTTTTTTATTGTCCAACTACATAAGCATAACTCCAAAGCATAAGTAGATGTGTCCATCATTATGTGAAATTTATGGACTAGTTTGGTGCTCATAGAATTGGAGTTTCTACAAGATTTTCCTTCAATTGTTGGAATGCATGTTCACATTCCCTGGTCCAAATGAACGAAGTATCTTTCTTTGTAAACTTGACCAATGGCTTTGTGATCTTAGAGAAATTCTCTATGAATTGCTAGTAGTAGCCAGTATGCCCAAGGAATGATCTGACATCTTTAACTTTCTCTGGTTGGTGTGTAATTCCTTGGATGACCTTTATCTTTTTCGGGTCTACCTCAATCCCTTCTTGTGAAATTTAGTGCCTAAGTACTATGCCCTGTTGGACCATTAGACGAATTTTTTGCTAATTAATTCTAAGGTTTGTTTCAACACATCTTTTCAACACCAATTCAAGGCAAGGCTTGCTTAAATGTAGCCCCATAGNAAGGGACTTGTAAATGTTGTCTTGGCCTAATCTTCTAGTGGAATTTGGATTTGGTTATAGCTACTATAACCATCTAAGAAGCTATAATAACAATCCTCAAATGTGGTGTCCAACACTTAATCCACAAATGAAAATGGAAAATGATCTTTAAATGTTACCATATTTAATAGCCTAAAGTTGATGTAGACCTGCCACTTGCCACCTTTCTTTGGTACAATTACAAGTGGGATAACCCACTTACTTTCTGGATGGGATAGATGAACCCTACCTTGAGAAGTTGCTCTATTTCCTTTTTGATAATCTACTTCAATTTGGGCTTCAATTGCTTTTGTGGCTGCCTTATTAGCTTGATGGCAGGCTTAGTGTAAATGTGATGTTGGCATATCCTTGGATAGATTCTTGTTAGCTTGAGATATAACCAAGAAAAGGCTATGGACCATTTGTTAACCACCTTTGAAAAATTTTCTTTTTGTTTAGGAGCAAGTTTGACATTGATTATGACTAGTTTACCATTGTTTAAAAATGCATATTCCATGTTGGCTATTAGAGTTTTCAGCTCTAGGGGCTCCTACTTGAAGTTATCAGGGATTTCCAACTCTTCCCAATAGGTATCATCATCTTTATCATTAGAGAGTTGGTGATAAACTTGCTCAAGTTCATTCATACTTTCAACATAAGCACATGTTAGGATCTTAGTTGGTTCCATGCATAATGTGCTATTATCTAAGTTGGCTATCAGCCACTGGGTGCCCTTCTATTTTGTGGCTACTGTGTATAGATACCTTTGAATATCTATTTCTTGTACACATTTATTGCATGCTTTGATGTATGTACTTTTGATGGACCAAATATTTTGCACAGAATTGCACCTATTATCACTATATGTGATGCATGGAATATGCTTCTCTAACTTTCCAAATTCATTTTCCTTAGAGATTTTCAATGAGAGGTCCCTTATGCCCATACATGCATTGACCATGCTTAACCAAGCTCTTTCCATAATGATGGGGAAGTTACCTTTGCAGTTTTCAATCCTAATCACTAGAAAATTGGTAGGATAGGACCACCCACTAACTATTGTCACAATGTCCTTCACTAATCCCAAAGGAATAGTAATTGATTGGTCTACCAATTCTAAACTAATGTTACTTTTCTTGAGAGGTGGTAGGTTCTAGGCCTTGTACATATCATGAGAGATGAGATTGACAATGAAACTAGAATTAAGAAGAACCTTGCATGGCTCATGTCCAATAATCTACAAGTAAATGAGAACTTCTTGGGTTAGATATTTTCATAGGAAGATTTTTAACCTTGATCCAATTAGAAACAACATGAGTTAACATCATAGTATGAATCCAAGGCAGCATTTGGTTTGAAGGATACTCGAAGGTGTTTGATGTAGAGGATGAGGGTGTTGGAAATGTAGGGAAACCAGTCATATTAGGTTCTAAGGGTTTGGAAGGATTGTTGGGTTAGGAAAAGGATCATTTTCTAGATTGATTACCTAAACCACTTGATAGAAAAACTAGTTGTGAATGTATAGCCCTTGTAGCATTTCATTACTATGGCTATGGAGGAATTTCTTCCTATATGAAGGGAGTAGGAGATAATTAAGTTGAGGGTATAGGGATGTGTGCAAAAAAATATATAGGATGGTATGGATATGAGTTCTCCATATGTTTGATGGAGAATATGTTTGATGGTACTTCAGAGGGTAATAGTGATGCTGAAATGAGGTATGGCTTATAGAACTTCTTGGGAAGATGGGTTGCTAAACATATGGATTTGGTTGCCTGTAAGGATATTGTTGCCTTGGTAGTGGAATTTCCCATGAATATGGTTGGTGCCACTATTGGTAGTGTTCATATGGTTGTGGTGGAGCTCCACATGGGTAATAAGCTTGTTGTTGCTGGTGGAACTGCCTTGGATTGCCTTGAGGATAAGGAAATCATCTAGATGCCTACCTATGTGCTAGTCAAGGATTCAATGTATACATCCCAGACTCTTGTAAGTGAGACATCATAGGGCAACACCCCTTTAGATGTTCATATTGATAGATGTCACAACTAGTATTATCTTTGGAGTCTATCTCCATAACTTCCTCTACTGTAGTAGCTTTTCCCTTTCCTTTATAGTAGGCACATTCAGCTTCATTTTGCCTCCTTAAATTACAATCACTATTTTGGTCTTTGGATTCTTCAGCAATCTTCATATTTTGGAATTTTTCATCCAAAGAGTCTCATAATTTATCAACATTTGTTGAAATATCATAAATAGATTTTTGAATGGGCAAGGTTTTCCTAGTCACCACTTCATCAAGTGGTGACTCCTCCTTGTCACAGAATCAAACCTCTCATTTCCTAATGGAAGGGTCCCTACTATACTCTTTTGCACTTTCCATTTTTCACAACTCACCTTCTTCTTTTGCTACCTACTCTATAAGCCTTTAGATCTAATGAGCTCTTAATTTAGATAGTCTCCCTTGGACATAAACCCCAAGATTTCTTCTAGTTTCTACTCTAAGCCCATCTATGATGTGGTGGAGTTGCTTCCTTTGAGAATAACCATGGCTAGGGCATCGATGTAAGAGTGAATAATATCTACCCATGATAGCATCCAACGGTTCATGTCTTTCTTATTTCCAACCTTGGATTTTCCTTCTCAGATTAGACACTTTAGAGTATGTCTAGTATTTATCATTAAATAGCTCTAGCATGGTACTCCATCAGTGAATGGATTTTGATTCCAAGAACTAGTACCAGCTCTCAGGTTCCTTAATGAGTGTCTTAAGAAAAATCTTGAGTTTCTGCTAATCATTTTCAATGTTTTGTAAGGCATAGGCATCATGGAAAGCTTGTAGATGATTATACAGATCAGAATTATATCCCCCCTCAAATCGTGGGATATTATCCATGTCTAAGTGCTTGATCTGACTATGTTTCATATGCCTGGTTAGGAACTTTACTACCTATACAATGTTGATCATGCTTTAAATCACCACTAGAGGTTCGTCATCATGATTGTGTCAATGATGTTAATGATGGTTTCTGTCACCTCTACATTCTTGATGGTCTTGACGGACTCTATTATCTCGTTGATCACCTTCATCATGATTATTTCGACAGTGGCTATTATGAGAATCAAAAGATGAAGAGGAATGTTTGGAATTAGATAAAGAGGATGAAGAAGAAGGTGGACTATCACCACCACCATGGTATCTACCACCACATCTTCATTCATTATGACCACCATCTTTAGATCCTTTTCCATTATGATGTTTACCCAAGTCCCTACCTTGACTCTCACTTTTTCCCAAACTTGGTTTATGAATGGTGGATTTCAAGTTTAGGGTCACATCCTCATCACCAATAATAGAAGGTGGAGAATTTTCATAGTGAAAACTCTTAGGGGAAGGATCCAAATTGTCATCTTGATTTAGGAGAAATAAGGGATTACTAAAATATTTTCCCTTCATAAACTCATGGTGCTTCACCTAGTGTTGATCTCACTTATGTTGTGTTCCAATGGGATGGTAGTCCCGAGTGTCATTATCATTCACAATTTATTCCTCATGAAGATCTAAGATGCCTAACTTTTTAAAGATTTGAAACATCATCTTGGACACAGATCATTCAAGATGCAATACAATGTTTCCCTCCACCTCACACCATTGTAGCTATTCATCCTAATTGATGAGTCGTGATATCACGTACATGATATTGTGTCAACCCCTGCGATATCATGTACACGATATCGTAGCCCACTGTCATGTCTATAAATAAGAGGTGGTTTTCCCTTGTTCACTCATCTAGATCTAGACCCTTAGCTAAACTCTAGTAGTTTTACCATTCTAGAGATAGAATAATTTCCATGTGCCTGTAGTAGGAGTCTCAAAGTGAATAGATCTTTATTTGAGCAAATTGTACCTGAGCATACATTTGTATACGACAATAAAGATGAACTTTCTGATAAACCTTGTAGTACATGGACTAAGCTAAATAGGACTTAATTACTATTGAATGTTTAAATGCTTTCTTAGATAATTAATCTCTCTCAACACTTTACTCTCCTAGTTAAGTGCATTTAGTACAAATGCTTCGAGCACATGTGTAACACTTGGTAACCTAGTAATGAGTAGCGTTTTGTAATCCCAGTAGCATTGCACTTTTTTAGGGTGTGTGTGGCAAGTGGGAATGGATACTGGTGCTAGGATGATTAGAACTTAGTTAGCGAATAGTTAGTCACTTAGTCTCTTCACCCTTCCCTCTTAGCATAAGGTGTTAAAAAGATAAAAGACATAAAAATCACATACCTCAAACTTGCTTAACCATAAAATCGTGAAAATAGAAGTAATTTTGGGAAGAAAATGATTGATTAACCTTAAGTGTTCCATTAAGGCACCTAAGCACTTAGTCCTTGGAGTTCGACCAGATCACATGTGAGACACTCGTATTCGTATGGTTGAGTGTAGGGGTACCTTGCCACTCATCATTAGCACCGTTGCTGGGGACTTAGTTGTTTGTGCACTACCTAGAACATAGGAAATAATTCATATCATTGGGAGCTAAAACAAACCATTAGGGTTAATCAAGAGAAAAATAACATAACGGTAAACAACACATTGAACAAGACTAAAATGTCTTCTTCTTCGAACAAAATCACTTCACTGCCTAGGACCAACACTAGAGACAATTGGTGGCACAACACACATAAAAAAATCCACCAATTCCTCAATAATTTAGTGTGGTATACATTCATCATGATGAATATATACCCAACTTTACCTTTATCTTCCATCAAGATGAAAAATTGCATTGGAGAGACTTGGAGGGTAACATAGTGTTGCCTCCAGATAGAGCAGCCCCCAACATGCTGCTTCGTGTCCTTGCACAAATAGGCATGTCACAATTATATGCTGAGTACATTGCATGAAATTACAACACAAGGGACTACGATCCCACAGAAGCGCAACATCAACAGGACTTGCGGTAGGAGAGTTACCACACATCGTTGAAGGGCAAAGAACCCCATAATGCTTTGGTTGACATAAGCAAAATTAAGGGTGGTGAACCTATTTCAATAGGTTCTCCACAAAATGATGTTCCTCCTCCTAACAATGGTGAGGAGGTGGTGTATCAGAATCTGCACTCCATGATTCACATCCCTAGTTCTGATCCCCACGAACACCAAGTGTTCACCGAGAGAACACAAACACAAGATAAGGATGAGAATTCTGATCGTCATCATGATTGAAGCCGAGACCACCGAAGAGAAGGTAGGAAACATTGTCATGGAAATGGTTCTCATTCTTCTTCACCTTTATCATCACATTCAGCCTCTCCTTCAACATTTGGATGTAGTCATAAGGAACCTAACTGTGAGGATAGGGGTAAGCAAAATGAGAGACCTCGACGAGAGAGTTGAGAGCGAGGACAAGGGTACTCTAGAGAATCAAGGCATGGAAGAAGGGAAAGTATGGAACCATGTAGACATCATAGACACTATGAGAGAAATAACCATGAAGAACCCCTACTTGCAACCCAAAGCATGTTAGACATCACAGAGGCCATTAGAATACCTACAAGGCACCAAAAAGATATCAGGATCAAGAGACTAGACATGGATAATATCCCAAAATTTGAGGGACGATACAATGCTGATCCTTAGAACCACTTACAAGCATTTCATGATGCCTGTGCCTTGCAAAACATTGAGAATGAGTGGAAAAAATTAAATTTGTTCCCAAGGACACTAATAAAAGAAGCAGAAAGCTGGTACCGATCCTTAGAACCGGAATCCATTCGAAGGTGGAGTACAATGCTAGAACTATTTAATGATAAATATCAAACATACTCTCGGGTGTCCAACTTGCGCAAGTAGATCCAAGGATGGAAGTAGGAAAATCACAAACCCTTAGATGCTGCCATGGGCCAATATTATGCATTGCTACATCATTTCCTAGGCCATTGTTATGCACAACGGGATGAACTACGCCATCTCATAGATGGGCTTAGGCACGAAACCAAGAGAACCCTTGGAACATATGCCCAAGGGAGATTATTAGAGCTTAGGTCTCATCAGATCCATAGATTGCTAGAGCAAGTAGCTAAGGAAGAAGGAGAGCTACATAAGAGAGAAAGTGCAAAAGAATACAACTGTGATCCTTCCCTCTGAAAAAGGGGAGTAAGATTCTATGAGGATGAGGATGAGTCATCACTTGAAGAGTTGGTGAATAGGAAAACCTTGCCACTCCAAAAATTAACAATAGAAGTGTCGGCTAAGGTAGATCAAATATAGGACTCCTTAGATAGTAGATTTGAAACCATTCTAAAAATAATAGAGGAGTCTAAGGAGTAAGGTAGTGATTATGATAAAAGGAAGAAGAGGGATTTGGACCATGCACGTAACAAAGGTAAGGGTAAAATGACCATCACTGAAGAGGTTGTGGATTCTGATATGGAAAATGATGGTGGATGTGAGATATGCTAGTATGACCATCCTAAGGGATGTTGCACAATAATCTCGCATCTACAAGAGTCTAGGATGTATGCACTTAACCCATGACTTAACAAATGGCAAGAACCCCAATGGTTACCTTACCCTCAAGGCAACCCAAGGTAGTTCCACCAACCATTAACATATTATCCAAGTGGAACTCCACCACAACCTATCGAGCAACACCAATAGTGGAAATACCCACAGTCATGGGGGATGCCACTACCAAGGCAATAATACCCTTACTGAAAATCGGATCCATATGGCTACTACATGTAGTAGCCAATCTCTCTAAGTGACTCTGTCAGTCACGCTACCCCACAACATCACTACCAAGCTCAATATTATTATAGAACTCCTTATCCTGAGAGAGACACACCACACACATACCATCCTCCAAACCCATTCGCAACTCTTACACTGATAGCTCCACTACCACCCGCTCTAGCGATGCAAGGGGAACTCCCCACTCAACCACAACAATGCAATGCTATGAGAACTGTAAATCTTCAACTCGCTGCTAATTCTGACAACCGTACAAAGAGAAGACCTTTCTTCAGAACCAATAGTCCAAACAAGCTCTCACAACCACAAGCGATTAAGCCTCTGAGCATTCCTCCATCAAATAAGGCTTCAAAGCTCCCTTCAAATCAAAAAGAGGACTCAACACATACGGTTATGTTAATACATACTGTCACTAACTAGATCAGGGAAGGCCACCTTCCTAGGAAATTCTCTAATCCTAGAAGTCCCTTAATATACCTCCAAGTCACTGGGAATGAACCATATAAAGCCCTTCTTGACTCAGGTTCCGAAGTCAAGTTAATATCACAAGAAATGTATAAAGCCTGGAACCTACCTCCACTAAAGAAGAGAAATATTCACTTAGAGCGAGCTTACCAATCCATCACTATTCCCTTGGGACTAGTGGAGGACATCGTTACCACTGTGTATGGTTGGTCATACCCAACTGATTTCCTAGTGATCCAAGTAAACCATGACAAAGGGGACTTTCCAATAATAATGGGAAGGGCATGGCTAAGCACCATAAATTCATGCCTAAGAATTTGTGATCTTTCCCTAGAAATATCTAAAGAAAACATTTATAGGAAGATCGAGAAGAAGAAGGTTCCATGCATCACATACAGTGATACAAAGGGTGATGACGTATAGGAATGTTCAACATTTCCTGCATGCAACCAGTGTGCCAAGTTAACATACAAAAGTGCTTGTATGTAGCAACCACACAACAAGAAAACACCCAGTGGTTGATAGCTAATCAAGAGAGAAACTCACCAATATGCATGGAACTAACTGGGGGACCAACTTGCGCTCACGTCAAAAGCATAGATACGCTGGAACAAGAGCGTTGCAAACTTCCAACCCTTAACCTGAAAACATCAATTGGGAGAAGTTGGACACTTCTAAAAAATTCAAAAAAGTGCTCATTATTTTGGATCTCTCCCTTTCAACTCAGTCATGAGGGAGATGGCCACCTATGCTAATCAATCAAAGCCCTCAGTTTCTTTTTAAGTTTTTGTTTTACACATTTTTGTTTTACAAATTTCTTTAAAATTTTTCATTTTTTATTTTACAACATCATTTATACTTTTTCATTTCTTTTTTTTTTGTTTATTTTGTCTGATTCGTCACCTAATAAGTGCTCTTGATGGTGGTATGAATTGTATTCCATTGATTACTAATGTTTGGTTTTTACCTTTAAGTTATGATGTTGATACTAAGGTATGGTTCTTTTGATATAATAGGTAATGAGTCCACATCACCCATACATCCTTGAATTTCTATGATATCTCTTAGCTTGGAATTGTATAGTCCCCTTCTTTAAATAATAAAAACTATCAACGAATCAGTGACTGGGCATTTCTCAAACTAAGGAATGACTCAAGGACTGAAAAGGGTGTGACTTCAAGGGGACTTGATGCATTTGTGTCGGCCATTCTATTGAGTGCTTGGATGTTTTCTTCTTAAGTTTTCCTTACCATTCCGACATTGCTCCATTTTCGGGAAGCTGAGCTAATAAAAGTAATAAGTCTTTGCATAGTGTGGTTCTCACACAAACCACAAAAAAAAAATAGTGAGAATTCATAGCACACCCCTTAGAAGAAATAATCATTTGGGCTACAAGAACTAGTTATGGAACTAAATAAAAATGTTCCCTCTAACTAAGGCCCTCCTCACTTCCTACTTTCTCCTTGTTCGTTTCGTCAGAATGATGGTGACTCTTTGGTGGAGGCATTTATGTTAATTTAGGTGGATGGATTGGCCAAATGTATTAATGCGAAGTCACTGGATGTGGATTGTTTGAGGTTGGATTTGGAATGGGATTTACTAAGTCACATTAACCATTAATACACAAGGGGCTATACACCACCTTGTTCTTGAGACTCCATTTCATTCTCTTCTTGCCATCCTTCTTTCTCCATTTTCACCTCATTGCTGGTTGTATCAGTAGTCCATATTTTGGTTGATGCATTGTTTTCTTTTTGGTAAACTCTTATGGTTAAAACTTTAACTCTTGTCTCCAAATGACATTCCTAAAGCCTACAAACTCTTTGAATGTGGGATTGTTAGAGCATTAAGGGCATGAGCCTACTTTGGGGAGGACCCACTAGCATTCCTACTTGGTGCATCCATTAATTTCTTTCCCTTAAACATTTTCACAATTACCATTTATTTTGTTCATCTCCATCTTTGACAACCATTGTATCGGTGTTCCCATTGTTTCTTTTTCTCCATCATTCTTATTCTTTATCTTTTTCCATTCTATCGCTACTGGAGGTTTGTTCTTAGTCATGGGGGTCCTGGTCCAATTTTTTTGATTTTCTCCTAACCCCTCCAGATCTGCATTAGCCATATCACAACCCAACCAATGGACCTTACACTGAAGCAAGGTATTAACTGCATTATGATTCATTTACCCTTGCTAATATTAGACTGTGTTGTGTGTGCAGATGAAAATCATATAAACAACGGATTGAATCTAGAGGGAACACTTGGAATAACTGGTGCTAGAATAGTTATGCAAGGAACAAGATTGATGACATGCTTATGGATGGACAACGAAAAGCACAATCTTGGTGTTGGTAGCAACAAACTTCTTCTTTTCTCTCTCTCTTCTCTCTTAGCTGCCAAATAATGCTGGATATCAAATGTGTATAGTGTTCACTCTTGTTGTCATGAACACTAAATTTTGTCATGTTTTGTAATGATGATCCATTCACATCTCACCCCATTCACCATTAGTATCATTCAAGTATATAATCCCATACCTTCCCAATATTTTGTAAGGAACTCAAGGACAAGTTTTTATTCAATCATGGGGGTATGATGAGCCATGATATCACATACGTGATATCAAGTCGACCCCTGCGATATTGCTTATGCGATATTGTAGTCTGTTGTCATGTCTATAAATAAGAGGAAACTTTCCCTTGTTCACTCATCTAGATCTAGACCCTTAGCTAAACTCTAGTAGTTTTACCATTCCAGAGATAGAATAATTTCCATGTGCTCGTAGTAGGAGTCTCAAAGTGAACGGATCTTATTCGAGCAAATTGTACCTGAGCACGCATTTGTGTATGGTAATAAAGATGAACTTTCTAATAAACCTTGCAGTACATGGACTAAGCTAAATAGGACTTAATTACTATTGAATGTTTAAATGCTTTCTTAGACAATTAATCTCTCTCAACCCTTTACACTCCTAGTTAAGTGCATTCAGTACAACTACTTCGAGCACATGTGTAATGCTTGGTAACCCAGTAACGAGTAGCATTTGGTAATCCTAGTAGCATTTCACTAGTTCAAGGTATGTGTAGCAAGTGGGAATGGATACTAGTGCTAGGACGATTAGAACTTAGTTAGAGAATAGTTAGTCACTTAGTCGCTTCACCCTTCCCTCTTAGCATAAGGCATTAAAAAGATAAAAGACATAAAAGTCACATACCTCAAGCTTACTTAACCATACAACTGCGAAAATAGAAGTAAGTTTGGAAAGAAAATGATTGATTAACCTTAAGTGTTCCATTAGGGCGTGTAAGCACTTAGTCCTTGGAGTTTGAACGAATCGCACATGAGACACTCGTACTCATATGGTTGAGTGTAGGGGTACCTTGAATGTTGCCATGTTTAGCAGCCTAAAATCTATACACACGATAGCAGGGCATCGCTATTATAGGTTTTTGGATGGGTATAGTGGATATAACCAAATACGGATAGCACCAGAAGATCAAGCCAAAACAATGTTCACCAGTCCTTGGGGAATGTTTGCATATAAACAAATGCCATTTGGCTTGTGCAATGCTTCTGCCACATTTCAATGCTTAGTTCTAAAAATATTCCAAGAAAAGATAGGAAATGGACTATAAGTCTTCATGGATGACTTCTCCACTTATGGGACAAGCTTTGATCAAGCCCTAGACTGATTAGAGCAAGTGCTAAAACGATGTGTAGAAATCAACTTAAGGCTCAACTGGCAAAAAATCCATTTGATGGTCCAAGAGGGTGTAGTACTTGGGCATAAGATTTTACATTCAGGAATAGAGGTAGACCTAGATAAAGTTAGGGTCATCCAAGGAATCACCCAACAACTGGAAACTATAAAAGACATTTGGTCATTCCTTGGACACACTGGCTACTATCGGTGATTCATTGAGAACTTCTCCAAGATTACCAAACCATTGGTAGAACTAATGAAGAAGGATGCACCATTCGAATGGACCAGGGAATGTGAATGAGCATTCCAAACTCTAAAACAAAGGCTTGTAGAAACTCCCATTCTACAAGCCCCTGACTGGTCCAGACCATTCCATATAATGACTGATGCATCCAATTATGCCTTAGGAGTCGTACTTACATAGTTAGATGACCAAAAACATCCTTATTACATCCATTGTGCAAGTAATAGTATCACTGGTGTACAACTTAACTACACAACTACAAAAAAAGAATTAATGACTATAGTGTTTTCACTGGACAAGTTTAGGCACTATGTGTTAGGCTACAAAGTGTACATTCATACAGATCATAGTGCAATCAGGTTCCCCATGAACAAGCCAATGGGTAGGCCTTGTATTATACGTTGGCTAGTAATCCTACAGGAGTTCGATCTAACGATGATAGATCGAAAGGGCACCGAGAACATAGTTGCAGATCACTTATCTCGGTTGCACTAGGACAACAAAGAGGATGAATACACCATATTCGATCATTTTCCAGATGAAGCACTCTTTTCCGATGTAGTGAATAACCAACCCATGGGAACAAATTGGTATAGTAGCATTCTTACCTATCTCCTTTCCCAACAAACACCACAGGAGTTGAACTTTAGGAAGAAATAATAGTTTCTTCACAGAGCCAAGTACTTCATGGAGATCAACGGACAACTTTACAAAGTTTGTCCTGATGGCTTGGTTCGATGGTGTGTGCCCAATGTGGACCAACTAAGAGTTCTCCAAGACACTCATGAGGGCCCTTGTGGGGGTTACTATGTAGGAAGATGAATGGCTATTAAGATCCTGCTAGCAGGATATTACTGGCCAACATTATTTCAGGATGCCCATCAATTTGTCCAATCCTGTAAGCGCTGTCAATGTGATGGAGGAATGACTGCTAGAATGGAGGATCCATAACAATGGATTCAAACTTTGGAACCCTTCGACATTTGGGGAATATATTTTATGGGGCCCATTACACCGATGTCCAATGGAAAAGCTTATATCATTGTTGTTGTTGACTATTTAATGAAATGGGCTGAAGCAGCTACTGTAACAGACTACACATCATCTATAGCTGCATGATTTGTACAACAATAAGTCATAAATAGGTTTTTTGTGCCACGTGCACTTATCTCAGATAATGGAACACACTTCACGGGTGCAACCTTTCGGAAGTTGATGCAACGCTTAGGGGTTGAACATAAATTGACTACACCTTATCACCTCCCAAGTTAATGGCCAAGTCGAGGTCACTAATCGAGAGATTACTAAAATATTAAGAAGGAAAATTAGCAAATATAGGCGAGATTGGAGCACTAAGCTAAACAATGCTCTCTGGGCATACTGCTCCACTTGGAAACTCCCTACAGGCTACTCTCCCTATGAGTTAGTATACGGAAAACTCCCAAAGCTTCCAATTCAAACTTAGCCTTGTACACTATCCATGGCATGTGACCTCCACCTTGACATTGATCTAGCACAAAAACAAAGATTGGAAACTATGACAATACAAGTAAGTTTGGGAAGACAATGATTGATTAAACTTAAGTGTTCCATTATGGTGCGTAAGCACTTAGTCCTTGGAGTTCAACTGAATCGCGCATGAGATGCTCGTATTCGTATGGTTGAGTGTAGGGGTACCTAGCCACTTATCACTAATGTAGGATGAAAGTGAAGTCTGGTACATACTCATTTAGATGAGTATATACCACTTTGCACTCCTGTGGAACCAACAATTTAACATCTTAATGCCTGTGGGAAGAAGACATTTTGCAATAATTAAAATTATCAATGTGCTTAGTAGTTATATGTCGTGTGAGAGTGATGTTGACCTTTAGTTTGTCCAATGATAATAATGATATTCATTGATCCTAGATAGTGCGTGTTTCAACAAACAAAAGTCCTCAACAATGGCGCCAATGATGAGCTACGAGGTATCCCTACACCCAACCATACAAATCACAAAGTGCTCATGAGTGATTCTGTCGAATTCAATGGACTTTATAGTTTTTGGTACACTATTCTTCTAGGAAGTAAACCTTGCTTTAAAGTCATTCATTGTCTTCTTGATTACACTTGTGAAGCATAATGGTATGGTTAAGAATAATCAAGGTATATCATTTTTATCATTTTATGTTTTATGTTTTTGGGTGCTTGAAGAGAGAGAGAGAGAGAGAGAGAAAGAGAGAGAGAGAGAGAGAGAGAGAGAGAGAGGTAATTTAATGACTAATCTAAATTAACTAACTAATTTGTCTCTAACTAATCCGAACATAAGCATTCCTTCCCACTTTTTGTACATGTCCCAAACCCTTGTATCCACTACTAAGTTACCAAGCACTATGCTACTGGGTGTACCAAGAAATAACACTGCTAGGATTACCAAGTGAATACATGTTACGCTTGAAGTGATCATACTTATGTATTAAATCTATCTAGCTTATCTTGCTTAATTAGCTTAATTACTAAAGAACATTAAATAATTAACTGGAAGCATTAAATGCATAAATAAATATCTAAACTATTCAAAATGCTATAAGGTTTATCAATAAGCTCATCTTTATTGCCATACACACTATCATGCTTAGGTACAACAATGCTCGAATAAAGAATCATACACTCAATGACTCTTACTATGGGCACTTTGGAGAAATATTCTAACTTTCAAATGTAAAAATTGCAAGAGTTTGGCTACTACTATGAATTTGATGCCCATAAACATGGTTGGGAGCTTGTTTTTATAGTTTTTTTCTCTAGGGCTACGTTGATAGTGCCTTGTCAATTCAGTAAATGCTATGTCAATGTGGCACCATCGACAAGGCAACACCATGTAAATGGGACCTTGTTGACAGGGGCTCGTTGATGAGGCTTCATCACCTTATAATCTAATAATAATACTTGAAAAAACCATAAATAATATTTCACTTAACAAAAATTCATGTAATGTTATATCAACTTAAGTACCAAACCTAGATGTACAAGTTACAAGAGTTTCATAATTAAATCATAAGGGTATTTTAAAATTCATAACATGACTCTAAAAATACAACAATTATTGAATTCTTTACCTTCAAATATTTTTTAAATGTCAATGTTCCTATGGTGCACTATCATCTAGCATCTACAATGTTACCAAGAAATTCTATTTGAGGCTCTTAATTAAGATTTACTTGAAACACTTGCAAGAAGTATTAGAGCACCTTCATAGTAGAGGATAGCATCTTAATGCCATCTAGGACAAGTTAGAAGATGAAATCCATCCTACAACATATACTATTAGAGCCAACAATAATTACCAATTAAATTAGCCATTAATTAATATCATTAAAATTACAATGAATGTTAACCATTAACTTATTATTTATCCTAGGTTTCCACAATATTCTTAGGATGTTTCCATCATCAAGTGTTTGGAATAACTATAAGAATAATACTAACTTAACTAACAATATTGTTTGGTATAATATGTCACCTATCTAGGCCAACCCTCATGCATGTGTAGATTATCTATTGGATTACACTATGCTAAGTATCAATCCTATAGTTACCCTAGATCATAGCTTCTTACTACCACTATAGATAAGGTTTTTTACAAACTGCAATGCTACTTAATTGACTAGATATCTTTTAAGTTAACCTTAATGACCAAACAATCATTTTCATACTACTTACCTAATTACAAATAATGTTATTAATAAAACCTTCTAATACCAACTACAGTGCCCTTAGGTTGAAGGACAACTTCACCTAAATGATCAACCAAATAATCTCAATAGCATATTTATCATTTCCATAAGTTTAACATGTTGAACATGTTCATACATATCTAAAATATTTGCAACCCACTATCAAATGAAGATGTCATTTTCATTAGACAACATTGTCACCACATCATTCTAAAAAATTCAAGAAAGTTCCATCATGACTTCTATCATGACCCCTACTTCCATCGCAACAAAAGTTATGATGCATAGAGATGTCATTGCCACTATTGCCACTAGTACAAGCTACCACAAGAGAAATAAGGGTGTGAAATGCAAAGTAAAAATTTTCAAAAATGGTGAATTACGAATTAAACATCAAATGCTAGAGTTAGATCCATAAGAAAGATATCATAAATAGGAAACTAGATCTAAGATGGTAAGCTAATAATTAAAATTAATGGAATCAAGAATATTTCCTCTAATAGATATCATCTACATACAAAGCTTTGCCAAGTAAGAACAAGTTGAGATCTAGGATTTTCAACAAATCTACCAATCATAACCACAAGCAAGAGAATAAAAGAGAGAATAATATACAATTCATGTCAACAAAGCTAGTATTGCCAAGTATTTATAAGTACAAAAATTATGGTTTGAGGCAATTCCAAGAATAAATAATTAATAATTTAGTTACTTAAAACTAGGTAACATTTCTCCATAAAACAAGTATGATGATAAAGCAATGGATTAAAGTCATCGAGAAATTATCAAAATAAGCTCACATGCCCAATATTGGGTTTCAAGATAAAATAAAAGAATAACTAGAATAAACCTCAAATATCCATTAAACATTCCTCATTATCATATTGTTACTTTATTCTAAAACCTAGAATAAAATAAAATATGAAATTTATAAATAAAACATAAATTAAATACTAAAAATGGACCATCACCATCCTTCCAACTTGTTCTTTATAGGATTCACGAAGCATTAGTGAATACTAAGAAATAATAATCAAGAAAAATACAAAATAATAATATTTCCAAAACATTGTAATAATAGTAAGTTCTAAGGTCCAAACTTTAAGAAGCATAATATCAAGTTCTAATAAAACATGTATACTTACCAATACATGAGGGGATATTCTAAGATACACTATACACAACTTGGTAAGTAAATATATCATGATGTATTAATAACAAAATGCCAATGTATGTAAACAAGAAATTAAGGGTTCAAACCTTAAGATGCATAAAAAAATGCAAAATAAAGACATTAAAACATAGTACCATACACCATTAGGAAAATAACATATATTATTAACATAATATATTAGATATACCCCTATCCTTAAGAACCAAACATAATAAAATATATAACAAACCTAAGATCCTAGGTTTGAAATACTAGGGTGTTACACATTCCCAGTCTTCAACAAGTCTTTATTCTTAATGATAGAAAATTGGGGGGGAGAAGGGGGATGATGAACGTGGCAGGGGATGGGGGGTTGGTGGTTGATGTGTGTTGTGGGTGGTGGATGTGGGGGGGGTGGGGGGTGTGTGTGTGGGGCTAGTGTGNTGAATCTAGAATTACTAGGCCAAGACCTATACCACTAAACTAATACCTCATTGGTAGCCAACATAGAAAATGAGATTTTATTATCCCAAGATAACACATACACTTTGTAATTATGTGCAAATAACTTTCAAGATTAATACACATAACACTTGTTAATCTTTGATCCAAAATATCTTTTCAACTTTAAAGTTGAACAACCAATAACCATGCATTCTCCAACCACAAATCATGTTTCATACCATGCTTCATGATCATGCATAAACCCAAACTTTTGTACTAAATTTCTTTCATGATATTTATTCCAAAAACTTAGATTTTTCTTTTGTCTTTATGGATTCTCATATTATATTCCATAATTTTTACTAATTTGAAAACAAAAACTTCTTCTTCTAAAAGCATAATTTCAAAAATGTAACTTATTATTTAAAAATAATTTTTTTTTGTAAAATAAACTTTAATTTCAAAAAATTTCATTTTTTCAAAAATATAACTCATTGTCCAAAAAATTCTCTTTCTTGCAAAATAAATTTTATTCTAAAAAGCCATAAATTTAATAGAAATAACTATTAATTCCAAAAGTGCACTTTCTTAAAACATGCACATTTAAAATAATGCTAAGATCATCATAAGAAATTACAACCATACTTCAAAAATCTAATACTTTTCTCTAAGAACTCCCTTTCCTCATTTTATTCCTTTAATATTACTTGTAAAGCTCAAACAAAATTCTAACTATTAATCTAAAGTCATGCACTGATACCAAACAATCACACCTCAAAATTAACCCTAGATAAATTTATAGAATCACTTAAGAGATATGATTAAATTCTATAGAAATCCATATGTTCTATATGAAAAACTTAAAATCTAAAACTAAATTACATAGAAACCTTAATGCATCAAGTATGAAACCTTTAAATTTAATAATCATACTTGAACAAACCATAAATAATAAATCACTTACCAAAAATCCATGTAATGTTATTCCAACAACTTAGGTACAGAGTCCTAATGTACAAGTTACAAGAGATACATAAGTAAACCATAAGGATCATTTACAAATCTATAAAATGACTCTAAAAATAAAATAATTCTTGAATCTTTTGTTTGCAAAGTTTCTATAAATATCAACCTGTTCATGGTGCACCATGATTTAGTATCATAATGTTACTAGCAAACTCCATCTAAGTCTTCTAACTAAGATTTTCTTGAAGCACATGCAAAAAGGATTAAAACACCTTCATAGTAGAGAAATCACCTTCATGTCATACATGAAAATATATATTAAAAAATATACTATTAAATCCAACAACAATTATCAATTAACTTAACCATTAATTAATATCATTAATCCATGTTTTGTCCTAGATTCTTGTGGTATTTCTATGAGGCTTCTAGCATCACACATTTAGAATAAAAATAAGACTAATACCAACTTAAATAGCAATCAAGGACTATTTGATATAATACCTCACCTATCTAAGCCAATCCTTATGTAAGACAAGATTAACTATTGAGTTTGAAATACTAATTCATGTTCAAACCAACTATTGGATTATGTTATATCTAGTATTAATCCTATACTTATCCTAGATCCTTACCACCATAGTAGATAAGATCTATTACTAACTACAATACCTCCAATATCAATCTATATGATCTACCAGTCATTTTCATACTAGTTACCTTGTTCCAAATCATGTTATTAATAAACCCTACTAATACTAACTACAATGTCACTAGGTTAAAGGCTAGCTCAACCTAAATGACCAATCAACCAATATTAGTAGCCTATTCATCCCTTTGCTATCTTTCAACATGTTGAATTTGTCTATATATGTTCAAAATTTCCACTAGCCACTAAATAAAGATGTCATTTTTATCAAGCATTGCTACTACCACATCTTTCTTTGAAAACATGAGAAATTTCTATAATGACTTCCATTAAAACTCCTATTTTCAAAAGTTCACAATACATGACAATGCTATCACCACCAAAAAAAGGTGTTACAACAGAATGATTAACATGAAATAAAAAGTGGAAATTACTAAAAATAGAAAATTATATATTAAAACATCAGAAGCTAGGGTTAGATCGATAAAGAGGATATCATAAATAGGAAAGCATGTCTAAGAGGGTAAGCTAAATTAATAAAATAATAATATTTCCTTTAGCTTCAAAAATCAACAATGTGCAAATATTTATCAAGAAAGAACATGTTCAAGTCTGGAATCACCATGAGATCCGCCAAGCATAGCCACAAGAAAAAGAATGGAAGAGACAATAATGTATAATTCATATCAATAGAGCTAACATTGTCAAGTATTTATAAGCATAAAAGGTAGGGTCTAGAACAATTACAAGAATAAATAAATAATAATCTATTTACTAAAAATCAAGTAATAAGTATTCACAAACTAGATCCAATGATTAAGTAATGAGTTAAATTCATTAAGAAAATACCAGAGTAAGCTCACATGCCTAAGATTGAATTTCAAGATAAAATAAAACAATAACTTGAATAAACCTCAAATATCTATTTAACATACCTCATTACCATATTCTTAATTTTATCTAAAATCTTAGAAAAAAATAAAATATGAAATATATAAATAAAATACCAACAATGAGCCACCACCATCCTTCCAACTTATCTTTCATAAGAGTCTTGAAGAATTAGTAAATGCCAAGAATTAATAATCAAGAAAAAGTACAAAATAATAATATTTCCAAAAAAATGTAATAAGAGAAAGGTCTAAGGTCCAAACCGTAAGAAGCATAATATCAAGATCTAATAACATATGTATACTTACCAATGCATGAGGGGTTGTTCCAAGATACATTATAGATAAGCTTGTAAGTAAATATAGCATAATATATTAATAATAAAATGCCAATGCATGTAAACAAGAAATCAAGAGTTCAAACCTCAAGATGAATGCTCATAAACATAAGGGAGACATTAAAATACACTAGTATAAACTATTAGGAAAATAACATCTATTATTAACATCAGATATTAAATATACTCTTGTGCTTAAGTACTAAGCATAAGAAAATAAACAATAAAACTAAGACTCTAGATTTGAAACACCAAGGTGTTACATCTCATAGCTCATGTATATCTCTCAAACGCCAACAAATACATATCATAAATACTTTAATTAAAATCAATACATACCAATTATTAATTTAATTTATAAAAGTATCATTCTTACAATGCCTAATCATGTCATTACATCCCTTAGATGTTTAAACCATAGCCTCCCCAAAATAGCTTGTCATACTCATCTACTAGGTTAATGCACACTACCTAAAAATATGATTTCATAATGTATAAAATAAATATACATGAGTGCAATGACATAATGCTAAAATTCAACTAACTAGCAAGTTTAACTAAAAATCATAACACTAGCTTATAGACCATCTACGAAGCATAAGCATAGGTAAGAATGCTAATCTAGGCATTCCAAAATACAATTTATTACATAAAATACTAATATTATGTTGCCACAAAATAATTTCTATTTTCTATAAACCTATCCCAACATTAAAATCTCCACAAATAAATACTAATCTCTTTAGTAACAGTTCTACAATATTTTGCCTAAGAACTAAAAAGGATGATCATGAGACAACTCTCTAGTATTATAAAAAGTAGCATCTCTAGGAGAAAAATAGCATATGGCAAGAAAACCAAAATCATGAAAGGAAAACACATATTTGAGGATAATTTATTTTCTTTAACAATAATCGATTTGAATACTATGATATGAATGATATTTTCTAGAGATTTGTAATATAGTAATTTTACTAAAAAATTTATCATTCAAGAAAATAATTTTTAAAATACTTTAAATTATAAATATATAAAAATGATTTTAGTTTAATAATTCTATAGTTTAATTTTTAGTTAATAAAAGTAAAAGTGAAAAAATAATATTTTAATAATAATGTTACAAGAAGTAGATGTATGTAAGGAGGTGGGGGATGGGGGAAATTAGAATTGGGTATTTGTAGAGAGTATGTCTTATTGATGGTCCAAAGATTACATCCCTTTTGAAACTAGGGCTAGAAGAAGTATGGAGATCCTTATAGGTTCCATGTTATCTTAGCTATCTTAAAAAAATACATGGCCATGATTCCTTATGTGTTACATCACAAAGATATGTGGACCTATGGAGGAGCTTTCTCTCTATTGCTCAAATCACCACATTTCTCTATGAAGTGGGGCTTAAGGCAAGATGCATTATAGTGAAAAAATATCTTACCTCTCTTAAGGAATGATATCTTTATGTGTATGCTAGTGCTATTGAGCATGTTGTGTGTGTTACATTGGTTTGGTCACTTATATGATTATAAGGCCATTCTACTGATGCCCCTAACCATGAACTAACATGTGAAATATGAGTGTAGTACTTATGTTATTCTTGTAGGTTCTTAAAAACATTGAGGCATTTTCAACCTTAAGTTCACTCTGGAATATTTTACTACTTTGAGACTTTTGGATGGTGCCAAGTGGTGCTTTTTCAAAGTAGTAATATTTCACTTGATATCAAATCCAAGATTTTATTTCAAGTAGAAGTCACATTTTGATACTTTTGCAAAGTAGGTATGAGTAATAGATGAGATGCCTAAGGATAAGTAAACAAATTCTAGTCTTACTCTTATAGAGGATTAAATTTTATAAATAGTTGCTAAAAGTAAATGACATACATATGTGTCATATATCTTAAGCTAAAGGAATTTGATAAACTTTTGAGTTTTTTGTTCATGAGAATAGTCATCACAAATAGGAGTATCTATTTGAAACAAAAATATGATAAGAACACCAACCTATGTCTTTGATATGTTTTGGATTCTCAGTATCTCTAAGAGTCATAGGGATCATGTATCTATGGTTGATTCTCTTACTAAAGTCATTTGTGATGTTTGCATTGGTTGGGTAGGAAACTACAAGACTAGTGCAAGTCATAGGATGCTATAGTTTACCACTATGAGTTAAGGCCTATCATAGTTGGCTATCTAAGAATAACTTATAATTTCTTTATAATATTTAGTTGAGTGCAAGACTATTGTGAATGCATGAGCTCATAGTATGAGGAATGTAAGCCATAGATCATTGCAGTCTAAACGTAGTCCTCAAAGAAATAGTAATTGGATATTATCAAGGTTTGCTACTACAAAGAGCTACAACTCATAGTCCTTTCATAGTTTAAAAGTTGTGAGTTACCATAAACCATATGACCTTGTAGTATAATTTAAAATCAAATTTATAAATGACATGAATTTCTAAGAGGATATGAATAGTCACTTGATGTTATATAAAGGCTATATATATCTCTAATATCATCACCCTACCTTGAAATTATATTGGAAGTTCTTATGAAAGAAAGAGCATTTCAATTATGGGGCCACTTGTGATTGCTTACTTTTAGCATTGGGATTAAATATTGTGAAAGTGAAAGAGGATTATTTTTGGCCTTGCTTCATACCCTTGTGTTAGTATTTATCTTCTAACATTATACTTTGATTTTGACATTGAAAAAAGAAGTTTATTTTCTTATCCATGTTTTGTTCTCTCTTGATTCCATAATTATTAGTTTCAAAGGGATTTTTATTACTTATTGGGAGTGATAATTTTCAAATTGATATCAAAGCATTTGGTTCTTGGAGAGATTCATCCATGAAGATGTAATCTTCACACTTCAATCCTTAAATTAGGTAATTGATTTTTTATTTTCATCTTATAATTATATGAGAATTCAATTGGGTTTTGTTTTTCCTACTCTAATTAGGGTTTGAAAGCCTTCTTTGGAATACTTGAGAGGTTAGTTGCTTTGGCTATTTATAATTTTTTTCATTTTTGACATCAATTAGCTTAATTAAGCTATCATTTTATTGATTTTATTTTGGAATTACTCCATTTTGTTATGGTTAGTTCCTACATTTTGTGAATACTCAATATTTGGTTGTAAGTTTTAAATTCCTACTTTTGGGCATCTTGATTTTGGCCTATTCTATTATGATACTCAAGAAGAAAATACTTCAATCTCATGATAAGCACGTGGAAGAGCTAAAAGGTATCTTTCAAATGATTTTTGAAAAGCTTAACAAGTTTAAAAAAGATAAGGAAAATAAATCATCATCTCCAATAAGATTAATGTAAGATGTAAAGTCCAAAGTTTCATTATCAAATGGCTATCATTTCATTCTAGATTTGAAAGATGATATTTATATTGATTTTGAAGTCCTTGAAGATGAGGATAGAGATGAAGATAATGAAGCCCATCATTCTTCAAGAGCTTTGAATCAATCTCATAGATCAAGAATTACAAAAGAAATTAATCTTATTTATGCTTCAATACCATAAGGATAAACTGATGAGGAAATGAAGATCACTCATAACAAGACCTTCAAACATGCTATAATGATGAAATATGTTTAGGTAAAAACCTTCAATGTGATTGAAGGTAGAAACTCTTTTTTCTAGATTAAGACTATTAACAAGTATTTTGAACTTGAAGTTATTCATGAGAAGCAAAAAGTATCATATATTAAAACCATATTTAAAGAAATGATATAATTTTAATGGGAAATATAAATTCATGGTTATATAGTTAACCATAGCTTAGCCATCAAAGATTGATTACCCATACAATACTTATAAAGAAAACATTTGGCAAGTTCCAACATACATAAGAAGCAACTGAAAGGCTCAACTAGTTAAAATAAGGTGACAAGAATGTTAGGGATTACTACATGGAATTTCTTAAGATGTGCCATCAACAAAAGGTATAATGGTCTAGGTATGAGCAAGCCTTAAATTTCATAGATGATCTTAAAAGAGATTATTACTAAGAGCTTATATTCTATGAAGCTTAGACATTGGATGAGACATTTGGATTATCTCTCAAATTTGAGAAGAAGCTATAATGATATGCTAAAAGTGGTTCAATAAATTCTTCTAAGGGTGAAGACTCCAAAACTTCTAAAGGTAAAAAGGGATCCAATATGAAGAACATCAAGAAAGATACACAAGTGAAGCCAAAGAAAGTTTTAATCAAGTATTTTATGAAGGATTCATCCAAGGAGAAGAATGTTATCAAAATCCAATGATTTAATAATGGAGATATAAATCATAATCCATGGGAATTAAAGAAGCATAAAGCCTTAAAATAAAAGGAATTTCAAACCATTAAATAGAATTCTTCAACATCTCCAAGCCAAGGTAAGCCTAATGTACCTCTAATTGAAGATATCACTAAAGTTAATTCTTGTACATTTTTGGGAAATGTTAAGTTGAGGATCCAAATAGGAAAATATTTTTTAGAATAGAGGCTAGATTTTTTTCTAGTGGGGAATGAATTCATATTCTCATTTATGATGGAGTTCAAGAAAATTTAATCTCCATAAATATTATCTAAAGTTTAGGATTAACCAAGTTTTCTCATCTAGGGTTCTATAAAGTTTAATGGCTTTCCAAATATCATTTCCAAGAAGTGAAAGAAAGGTGTAACATATCTTTTAGAATTAATTCCTACAAAGATAAGATGTCTTGTGATGTTCTTCCCATTGATTGTGCTAATACAGTTCTTGTTAGACCTTGAAAATTTAACAATAAGGTTACTTTTGATGAAGGTAAAAATATTTGGTTTTTGGCAAGGGTAGATGGAATTTATAAGTTGGTTTCTACTTCTTTACAATATTCAAGAAAAATATTCCTACTAAAGTACCTTTAATTTTTTTGAGTGAGAAAGAATATGTTCAAGCTCATGAGTGAGTTAGGCATGGTTTCATCATTGTATCTACAATTGTAACATGTGAGAAAGAGCAAGCAAGTAAACTTTCAGAAGTGGTTCAACCTTTGACATAAGCATTTGCTAATGTATTTAAGGATAAATTACTTCCTCCTATAAGATCTATTTAACATTACATTGACTTTATTCTATAAGAACCTATACCAAATGAGAGAGCCTACTAGATGACTTCACATGAAAGGAAACAACTTCAAAGGCAAGTGAGTGAATTACTCTCAAATGATTTTATTAAGAAGTCCATATTCCCATGTGTAGTACCAATAGTATTAGTGGCTAAGAAAGATAGCGATGAGATGAGGATGTTCATTGATTCTATGGTTCTAAATAGAATTACAATTAAGTACCATTTCTTCTATTCTTATGAGGGATGAAATTTTTTATGTTCTCATTAAAGTTTAAAAATTTCCAAGATTGATTTAAAAATTCACTATCGTCAAATAAGTAGTAAGCTCAATAATGAGTCAAAAATGGATTTAAAACTCCAAATGGGTTATATGAGTTGTTATTAATATCATTTAGTCTAACCAATGCTCTTGCTACTTTTATAAGGTTAATTCATGATGTATTAAGGAAATTAATTGGTAAATATTGCATTATCTTTTTTATGATATTTTTATTTACAACTCTAATGAGGATGATTATGTGCAAGATTTGAGAAAATTATTTTCCAAGTTACATGAGGATAAATTAATGGTAAATGTTAAGAAGTATCACTTCCTTAAAATAAAAATTATGCATTTGGATCATGTCATCTTCAAAAATCAAGTGAAGATAAAGCCTAGTAATATAAAGATATTTAGATATTGACCTTCATGAAAGAATGTTGGAGAGCTGATATCTTTCCTTATAATAGCTAATTTTTATATGAATTTTTTAGATATTTCAATTCTATTACATGATCCATGCTTTTTTGTTTGAAGAACAGGATAGATTTTGTATGGGGGATGATCAAAAGAAATTATTATAAGCCTTGAAGACTAAAATTTTCAATGCTCTAGTGCTTGTCATTATAAAATTTACCAAGAATTTTAAAGTAGTGATGGATGAAACTGGACTTGCTATTAGGTGTTTCATCATAAGATGGTAAGATCACTACATTTTTTTAAGAAAAGCTAAATGATTTTAGAAAAAAACTATAGTATCTATGACAATGAATTATATGCTCTACTTCAAACTATCAAACATTGAAGATATCAATGTTTAGGAAGTGAATTTTTCTTTTAACTAATCACAAGTCATCATGATTCTTAAAATCACAAAAGAAGTTAAGTATCAAGCATATGAAGTGGGCAAAGCATCTACAAGAGTTTTACTTTATGTTGATCCATATGAGTGAAAAAAGAAATTTATAGTAGCTGATCTCTCTAGGATGCACTTTGTGTGTCATTCATGTACATAAGTAGAGGGACTTGAGATCTTTACTTCTTTGTATCTAGATGATACATATTTTGGTAAGATTAGCAGGATCTCAATTCTCCATTACTCAATAAAATGGATAGATGAAGGGACTATCATCTACAATAGGAAATCCTCTTAAAGAATGCTAAGGTCTGTGTGCCTACCAATGATTTTAAGGTATGTGTGCCTACATGAGAAGTATACTTGTAATATGGTCAGACATATGAACAAGACTAATATCTATAAGCTTATTACCAAAAGATACTTCTAGCTAGGTATGAAAAAAAAATGAAAATAAATTTGATAGGGAGTATCATATTTATAAAAATTTTAGATGAAAAGGTATTCCTTGTTATTAATTATCTTTTCCCATTCTTAATGCTTCATGAGAAAGTATTTCTATGGACTTTGTTTATGGTATTTCCAAAACATAATTTTAACACAATTATATTGTTGTTGTAGTGGCTAGATTTTCTAAAATGGCACATTTCACTCCTTGTAAAAGAAGAAATGATGCATCTCATGTTACCCATTTGTTTTTCCAGCATGCTAATAGATTACATGATATTTCTTTAAATATTATAAGTGATAGAGATGTAAGATTTATAAGTCTTTTTTTAGAGGTCACTATGGAAATTGTTAGATACCA
Organism: Gnetum montanum; assembly: GCA_015680685.1. Classification (NCBI taxonomy): domain Eukaryota; kingdom Viridiplantae; phylum Streptophyta; class Gnetopsida; order Gnetales; family Gnetaceae; genus Gnetum; species Gnetum montanum. The sequence continues at coordinate 110,180 of MNCI01007809.1, forward strand.
AGTTATCATTCCCTAATGTCTATCATTCACAAAGTGATGACTAAATAGAGGTTGTAAATAAATCATTGTTAAAAATTTTGAGATGTCTTTGTGAAGATCAACCTTATAAATAGGAAATTTTTTTATCTTATGCTAAATTTAGCTAAAATAATTCATATTATTCTAGCACATAAAAGAGTTCCTTCATGATGAATTATGATTTCTCTCCTAAGATGATAAATGAGTTGATAAATTATAATGATTATGCACATGCTAGTTTAGATTTTGTGCAAAGCATGCAAGACTTGCACAAGCAAGTGAAGGAAAATCTTGAGAGAAAAGTAAAAGAAGTTTCTATTAATGAAAATGTGAATAAAAGAAAAGTGATATTTGAAGTTTATTTTTTTAGTTGCATTTCAACAAGGAAATATTGAAAAATGTGAACTAATCCAAGCTCAAATCTAAGAACATTGTTCCATTTCTACTTAGGGCTAAATTGATTGATAATTCCTATGAACTTTGATCTCCCTAATGATATACCATTTTATTTGTTTCTTAATGTTTTATATTTGAGTCCATATTATGAGAAGGTACTTACATTAGACTTAAAGAACAATAAGGATGTTCTAAAGAATGCAATTGAAGATGAAACTTTACGCATGTCTAGATAGCCAATTATTCTACATACAAGAGAGACTATTGGAATAAGAGAAAGGAAGAAACACAAGTACCTGATTCATTGGAGAAATAAAGAACTTAAAAATATATAATGGATTTATAAAGTGATTTCAGTATGTGGGTTTTGATTCCATTGCAAATGTAAAACCTACTTGAGCCTAAGTATCTTTCTAAGGGTGAGGAAAATGATAAGGACATCAAACCACCTCTTTGATATTTTTTCCTTTTTTTATTCTTAGTATCTCTAGAAGTTATAGGGATCATGCATGTATGATTAACTCTCTTGTTGAAGTCATTTGTAATATTTACTATGATCGAGCAGGTAACTACAAGGCCACTACAAGTCACAAGAGGCTATAAATTTTCATTGTGAGTTGTAGTTAATTATAGTTAAATACCTAAGGAAAATTTGTAATTTATTTCAAATATTCAACTAAGTGTGAGGCTACTAGGGATGTAGGAGTTCATTGTTTGAAGAGTGTAAGTAGCAAATCATTGCAATTTGATTGTAGTCTTGAGAGAAATAGTAACTAAAAATTATCAAGGTGTGACATCCTATTCCTAGATGTTTTGGTAAATTTCAAATATACATCCTATTAGATGTTATGCGTAAGAAGATAACATGAAAAATGTTAAATATGTATAACATTCAACATTATGCATAAAGGAAATAATAGAAAAAATGCAAAAGGAAAAAGAAAAGAATGCTTTATTGATGTAAAATAATGTATCTGGGTCATGCTCTAAGAGTTCCTTGGGGTTATCTTCCTTTGACATCTATCCCTTAGAGGCTATCTAGCATTGCCACCATTGTTAGGTCTATCACCTGACTAGAAGGGATTGCGAGTCCTCTTCCTATCCCACTTTGCCATGCATCTATTACTCACCTTACCAAGTCTAAAACTCCATGCTAATACAACCTCTAATTTCTAGGTATAAATACCTTAGGTCAAACCCTCAAAGGTCACCTCAAGAGACATGCATGTTATTATAACACATCCTTTCAGTTCTTAATTACAAATTTCACTTCTAGATCTTATTATAGTAATTACAATACTTTTTATGAAGCAACATCATTTTCATTATGTAGTAGCACCATTCAAAAATGGGGACATAATAATCTAGCTCCTTGAGATTTTTTTATCCTCAAATGAGTTTACATTCACTATCTTTCTCTAACTTCAATGCTCATTTTATGCTCCTATGTTCTAATACTTTCATTTCTCCTTTGGGCTTGAAGTTGTATATCCTAATTGATGAGCGGTGAGGTACCCCTACAACAAACCATACAAATCACAAGCATTCATGTGCAATCTGATAAAATTTCACAAACTTTAATTACCAAGTACGCTAGAGCTAAATGATGAGTTTGTGTTGTCTATTCATTGTCTTCCTAGTCTCACTTGTGAAATGCAAGTGTATGGTTAAGTGTGACTAAGGCATAAGATTTTTATCATTTTATGTTATATCAATTTGATCACTTAAAATAATAATGAAAGTGAGAGTAATTAAATTATAAGTGAACTATTGTCTGATCTAACCTAACACAAGTAACCATCCCCACTTCTTGGACACATCCTAAATTTCGTGTAAACACTGTTGGGTTGTCAAACGTTAACCATTTCTGAGCTACCAAGTGTTACACGTATGTTCAAAGAGGTCATGCTTGTGTATTTTAATTAGTTTCTTAATTGATTAAAATTACTTGCTAAATGAATAACATTAAATGTGAACTGCATGAAATCACAATATATAAATGCATAAAGAAAGAAAGTCTCAAGTGCTGCAAGGATGAATCAAAGAGCTCATCTTTATTGCCAACACAATGGTGTGTTTAGGTACATCAATGCTTGAATAAAGATCTAATTACACTTAGAACTCCTATTGTGGGCACTTGGAAAATATTCTAACTCTCAAATGAACAAACTGCAAGAATTTTGCTACTTGACTTCAAATACTACCTCTGAATCATGTGCCCAATGGTTGTATTTATAGGCCCAAGAGTACCCCACGATATCACATGCTTGATATTGCATCTTGCACCATGATATTGCATACCCGATATCGTGTACCCAATATCACAGCCACCCCGATATCAAAGCTTATGTAATATACAATTCATCATACCTCCATGATTGAATGAAAACTCATCCTTTAGTACAAAAGAAGAGAAAAAAGGCCCTTACAAAATATATTAAGAGGTAGGAAATGTTTGACTAACATATAGAGTGACACAGAGGAAACAAACAAATACAAAAATGCTTGAGCATACATCATTACAATTGTGTACAAGGTTAGGTGTTCATGATAACAAGAAAGAACACCCTCAGATCCAATGAAATCCAACCCCTCATGGTAATAGAAGAGTGAGGGAGAGGTAGAAGAGATCCAGCAATCATGAACAATCCCCCATGAGTGATATTTTTGCATCATCCTTAATGAAGACAGTCCTGCTTCTAGTCCATGCTCCCCACTACAATCACAATAAAATCAAGGATTAGTATATAAAGTGTAACACATAGTGGTTGAATACCTTATCTCTTTAGTGATTTTATCTAGCTAAGTTGTGATTGTTGTAGATTGGTTGCTTGATAATGTTAGTGGGAAGATTGAAAAATGGGTTAAGTAAGAGAAGTAATTCATAAAATTTAGAAAAAGCTTAATACAAGGAACACTAAAAAGAGGGTATGGAAATTCACAGCAATAAAAACAAAGTATTCAATAAAAATATTTATGAAGGTTCACACAATTGGATGACATTAATAGGGTAATTAAAAAGAATTCAATTTGTAAAAAACATATAAGGTTAAAGAACTTAACTTAACCAAACCAAAAGATATGCAAGAGGGTCCTCCCCAAAGAAGGCACAGACATTTTATTCCCTTGCATAACTTCAAACCAAGGAGTTCATGGGCTCCATGGAGGATTAATGGTTACAGAAGGTTAAGTACAAAAAACCCAGAAGTAATTGACTAAGAAACCCAACACATCAAATCAGAACATCGAATCAAAACATGAAATCAACAGTGAGGTGAGGCATGAAAATCATGGATGGATGAGAGAGAGAATGTAATGGAGTTCCTAATTATGGTCACATGAAGTCCCTTGTGGAGTTTGTGATTAAATGACTTGGTAGGATCCATCCTTAGTCCAGACCAAAACCAACCACTTTCAATGACTTTGCATCGAGATTCTAAGGCTAGTCCATCCCCTGAGACACAAGAATGCTTCCACAAAACAACCACCATTCCAAATTGAAGCAAAAGTAGAAAGTGAAAAAGGGATTTAGTTAGAGGAGACAAGACAAGATCCATAACTAGTGCTTGTAGCCATTTTATTTGGTCTAAGGGGTGTTCTTTGAACTCCCTTATTTATTTATTTATTTTGAATGGGAACCACTCTATGTAAAGACCCATGTGTTTTCACATTTATTTTGTCCAAGGGGTATGCTTTGAATCCTCATCACCTTTTTTTTCACACCATGCAAGGACTTATTCGACTTCCTGTTGTAGAGTGACATAGAATAGTGAGAAGTTCACAAGAGCACCCCAACACATAGGAAGATATAAAAGCATGAAGAATACTACATTCCTTTGAAGTCACACCTTTTCTAAACCTTTGATTCCTTCTCAAGTTCAGAAATCACACAAGTTGCAAATTTATTAACATTGTATTAATGAAAAGGGACTACATGTTTCCAAAACAAGGAGAACCATAGAGTGTGGATGGGTGGATGATGTGGATTCACTACCTGTTACATAAAAATAAACCATGTTCTAGTTGTCAATAATGACACTCAAAGTTAGAAACTAGACATCAACAATCAAATCATAATTGATACATACTGCCATTGAGTAGCACATTACCATGGTACCTAGCATCTTATTAGCAAAAAGAGTAGAGGATTACACCAAACATAAGAAAATATACAGAAAAGTAAAATAGTATTCAAGAAATATTAAATATACTAACATTGGTATAAAACAAAAACTTAGAAAAGATCAATAACCTAAAAAGCAAAAAGATGTAAAACAAAGAATATGAAAATAAAAAGTTGTAAAACCAAAGATGTGTAAAAAAAAAGTCAAAAGACTAAGGAGCCACTTAAAGTGTTAGTATGGATGGCCATCTCTCCCATGACTAAGTTGGAAGGAGAAGATAAGAAAGATTGAGTGTGGTTGTCCATCTGGTGAGGTGTCTATTGAGCTAGTTGGCTTGGGCTCATGGAAAGGTTTCAATTGTTGGATGTTGACTAATTGCTTCTTATCTAGGTTTTTAGGTTTATATATGATCATGGCCCTAGATGGGAAAGTCTCTTTGATAATGTAAGGTCCTTCCAACAACATTTGAAAGTTGGTTCATTGAGGTACGTGTGTGGGATTCTAGTAGAGAATCTTGTCTCCTAGTTGAAACTTGACTTTTCTTATTTTGAGGTCATGGTGTTTCTTGTTGAATGCCTTATGAATTTCATTGAATGAAAAGGCCATTAATCTATTTTCATCTAGCAATTTGAGGTTCATTAACCTTTTATTTTGTGCTATACTTAGATCCATGTCAAGGTCATAGGCTGTAGAGAGTGTACGGAGCTCAAATTGAATGGGTAGTATTGGTAGTTTTTCATACACGAACTCATAGGGAGAATAACCTATGGGAAGCTTCCATGTGGAGAGATAGGTCCAAAGGGCATCATTTAATTTAGTACTCCATTCCATTTGGTATTTGCTAATAGTGCATGCTAGAATTTTCATAATCTCCCAATTAGTGACTTTAGCTTAACCATTGGCTTGAGGGTGATAAGGTGTTGTTAGTTTGTGCTCAACCCCCAAGCGTTGCATAATTTTTCAAAAAGCGACAGTTGTGAAATGAGTTTCATTGTCAAAAATTAATGCACAAGGCACACCAAACCTATTTATGATATTCTATTGTACAAATTGAGTAGTAGTAGCAGATGTACAGTCAATTATGGCTACTACTTCTACCCACTTAGTGCAATAGTCAACTACCACTATTATATATGCCTTTCCATTTGACATAGGCATGATGGGATCCATAAGTCAATGTCCCAAATATCAAATGGCTTGAGAGGTTGAATCCAGTACTATGGCCCACCCCTCCATTTGAGCTATCATTCCATCATCTCTCTAACGATAATCACAACAATGGACAAATTGGTGTGCATCTCTGAAGATTGTTGGCCAGTAATATCTTTCCATGAGGATTCTTATGGTTGTGCATCTCCCAACATAATAGCCCCCATAAGGGCCCTCGAGAGCATCCTAGAGAGTGGACAATTAATCCATGTTAGGGACACACTAGTGTACCAGGCCATTAGGACATACTTTATAAAGGTTCTTGTTAATTTCCATAAAACACTTAACCTAGTGAAGAAATTGTTATTTCTTTCAGGTGTCTAGCCCTTGCAATAGTCCTTGCTTGAGTAGATACGTAAGAATGGTGTCATACCATCTTGGTTCATTGGGCATTTATGCATTAATAACTCCTACAAATAGAGATTTGTTAGGAAAGTGATTCAATAAGAAGCTCTCTTTCTCCTTGTTGTTCCATCTTAGCCATGATAAGTGGTCAGTGACCACATTTTTCACATCCTTTTGCTCCAGCATTTTGAGATCAAACTCTTGCAAAGTAACTAGCCACTGTATGACATGGGGGGTCACTATTGGTTTATTCATTAAGAACGAGATGGTGTTATGATCTATGTGCATGAACACTTTATAACCAAGCACATAGTGCCTGCACTTTTCTAAGGCAAACACTACCACCATGAACTCTTTTTCCATAGTAAGATAGTTCAGTTGTTCACCTATGATACTCTAACTTATGTAGTGAATGTAATATGAACGTTTTTTTATCATCCATCTACATAAGCATTGCCCCCAAAGCATAGTTTGATACATCAGTCATCACATGAAATGGCCTAGACTAATTAGGTGCTTCTAGAATTGGGATCTCAACAAGCTTCTATTTCAGTTGTTGAAATGATGTTTCACATGCAAGGGTCTACACAAATGGTGGATCTTTCTTTGTTAATTTAACTAATGGCTTGGCAATTTTGGAAAATTTCTCGATGAAGTGTCAGTAGTAGTGAGTATGGCCAAGGAATGACTACACAAACTATTTCCGGTTGATGGGTTATTCCTTGCATGATCCTTATCTTTTCAAGGTCCACCTTGATTCCTACTTTTGAGATACAGTGCCCCAAGATTATGCCTTGTTGGACCATAAGATGGCTCTTTTTCCAATTGAGTTTGAAGTTTTTTTTCAACACATCTTCTTAACACCTACTCAAGATAGTTTAGGGCTTGCTTGAATGTAGCTTCATAGGTAGAAAAGTCATCCATGAAGATTTCTACCCGCTACCAATTTGTTGTTAGAAAATGCTAAGGACTAATTGTTGAAATGTAGCTAGGGCATTACATAGACTAAATGACATTTGATGGTAAGAAAAAGTCCCCCAAGGACTTGTGAAATTTATCTTCGCCTAGTCCTCTAGTGCAATTTTGATTCGGATATAGCCACTATAACCATCCAGAAAGCTATAGTAGTTGTACCCAAAAATGATGTCGAACACTTGATTAACAAAATGTAACAGAAAATGATCTTTGAAAGTTGTCATATTGAGCAACCAGAAGTTGATGCACATCCACCATTTGCCTTCTTTTTTGGGCATGATCATGAGTGGACTAACCCACTTACTATCTGCAACAAGGTAGATGAATCCTTCCTTGAGGAGTTGCTTGATCTCCTCTTTGAAAATCTACTTTAATTTGGGATTCAAATGTCATTGTGATTATCATTCTAGCTTAATGGTAGGATTAGTGTATATCTAGTGTTGGCATATTCTTGGATCTATTCTTGTGATCTTAGAATATGACTAGGCAAAGGCTATTGACCATTTTTCCACAACATTCATCAACATCTTCTTTTTTCCTATAGAAAGTTTGACATTAATAATGACTGGCTTTCCATTTTTTAAGAACACATACTTCATTCTGGTTGGTAGTGTCTTTAATTAAAGGGGTTATTATTTGAAATTGTTAGGAATCTCCAACTCTTCCTAATTGATATCATCATTTGCTCCCTCAGACAGCTGATGATGAACTTGTTCAAGTTCATCCATACTTGCAACATAATCACATGTTAGGCCCTTAGTAAGTTCCATGCATAATGTACTACTACTAGAATCAACTATTAGCCACTAGGTGCCTTCTTATTTTGTGGCTGCCACATATAGACATTTTTGGATTTTAGATTCCAATGCACACTACTTACATGTAAAGATAGATGTTCGCTTTGCTGATCATAGCTTCTACACATAATGGCACCTTGAATTGTTGTACGTAATACATGGAACCCTCTTCTTCTCGTTCTTCCCAAATTCATTTTCTTTGGATATCTCTAAGGAAAGATCTCTAATGTCCATTTTGGCATCAACAATGCTTAAGAACATCCTTTCCATAATAATTGGGAAGTCCCCCTTACAGTTCTCCACCTTGATTACTAGGAAGTTGATAGGATATGACCACCTACAAATAATGGTCACAATGTCTTCTACCAATCCCAATGGAATAATGATGGACTAGTCTACCAACTCCAACCTAATCTTACTCTTATTCAAGAAAGGAAGGCTCCATGTAGTGTACATCTCATGTAATATCAAATTAACACCAAAGCTAGAGTCAAGAAGAGCTTTACAAGGCTCATTTTCAATAATTTGCAAATATACTAAGGGACTCCCATGATCAACTAACTTCCTGGGTAGGTTACCGACTCCAATCCAATTAGATATAGCATGGGTCAACATCACAATATGGATTCAAGAGGGATTTTGGTTTGAAAGGGACTTGGATAAAGGTGAGGTAGAGGAAGGTAGAGGAGTAGGGCTACCAAGCATTGGTGTGTCTGAGGGCTTCAGTGAACTGCGAGGTCGACAAAAGGGTCTTTTCTTTTATCATGGTTTTGACCCACTTGGTTGGCTAATTGGTTATATATTAACTACCCTTGTAGCATTTATTTGTTGTGGTTGGGTAGGAAATTCACCCTACATGGATAAAGCAAGTGATAGTTGTGAAGGAGGTAGAGGAGTAGGTGTAGGAACAAGAGAAACATGAGTATAGTGGGTGGAATCCCTCCTTGGATATGAGAGTTGGTAATCTTCAGGAGGGTAGTGGTGAGGTTGGTAAGAAACAACATGACTAAAAGAGTCCCGTGGAGATGAAGGTTGCTAAACATACTAACCATAGGGATCTAGTTGCCAGTAGGGGTACTACTGTCTTAGAGGTGCCAACACCCATGATTGGGGTTGCTGCCACTATTGGTACAATTCATAGGGCTACGGTGGAGTTCCATTTGGATAATATTGCTATGGTTGGTAGAACTATCGAGAGTTGCCTTGTGCCTAAGGTAATCTTTTTGGTGTTTCCCTTTGTGCAAGTCATGGATGTAAGGCATATATCCCAAATTCCTGTAAGTGTGACATAATTGGATAACATCCCTTGGAATGTTCATACTAGAAAAAATCACATCCACCATCATCATCTAATTCACTATTTGCAACTGTCTCTATTGTAGCCATCTTATCCTTACCCTTGGATATGACATGTTCAAATTCCTTATATCTTCAATGCTCATGCTCACCACCTTGTTCCTTGGACACTTCAACAATTTTTAAAATAGCTTGAAGCCCCATAGTTGGTCAACCTTAGCCATAATTTTGAACTACAATTTATAGAGTGACAAGGTTTTCTTATTAGCCACCTCATCTCTTGTTAACTCATCCTCACTATCACAAAATCGAAGACCCCTTTTGCAAATAAAAGGATCCCTATTGTATTCCTCTACATTTTCTTGCTTTCTCAATTCTCCCTCCTCCCTATTGTACTCCACCACCTGATTGCTTTTGGTTCCAATGACTGGTACCACTTTTTTACTTCCTTAATGAGTGTCCTTGGAAATAATTTCAACTTTTTCCAATCATTCTTAATATTTTGCAAGGCACATGCATCCTATAAGGCCTAGAGATGATATTATGGATCAGCATTGTAGCCTCCCTCAAACCAAGGGATGGTGTTCATGTTCAGCCTCTTTATTCTACTATCCTTTACATGCCTTGTTAGAATCCTCATAGCCTCTATAATGTTTAACATGCTCTGAGTGGTAAGTAGAGGTTCATCAAGGCCATAGTGATGGTGCCTATGATGTTCTCTACTAACCCTTCTTTCATGGTAGTGGGTCTCTCTGGATCACCCATGCCTCTAATTGCAATTGTCCTAATAGTCTCTTTTGTTATTTTGGTCCTATCAGTCACCTCCATCATGGTCATGCCCTCTATAGCCACACTCTAAGCCAGATGAAGAAGAAGAAGACAATGAAGGGGAAGAGGAAGAAGGACTTGTATCATGCTAATGCCTACCATCTTCTCTTTGATGATCGTGACCACAATTGTGATCGTGACTTCCATTTATCCCCTTATCATGACTTGCTCCTCCAAATCCATTTTGTTCATTAGATCCATTCTGACTAGAACCTAGATTATGAATTTTGGATTGCACATTTTGGTTGAGAGCCCATTGATCAAAGTCAAAGAGAAGAGTGTCACCAAAGGAAAAGCCCCCAGAGAAGTGTTCGCCTCTATCTAATGAGCCAATAAGAGGTGGAAAATTGTTCAACCCCTTACCCTTAAAAAGCTCATAATGTTTCTCTAGCTGATGATCCCTTAATCTTTGTGCTTCAATGGGATGATAATCCCTTGTATCAGGATCTTGCATCTCATACTCCCCATGAAGATGTTGAAGTCCATGTCATGCAAGCATTAGTTGGAGCATAGCTAAAACAGATTGATTTGATGGAAACACAATGTTGTCTTCCATGTCACGCGAATATATCATTTCAACTTAACATAAGATGAAGATGAATTTTGGTACATACTCATTGAGATGAGCATATACAACCCGGTATTATTGAGGCACTTGATCTACCCTGGGTAGAGATAGACTACTGTGAGAAGAAGAAATTTTATATTAATGAATCTATATGTAGTATGTAGTTAAGATTTAATTTAGTTATAATAATAATTTTATTTTTGTAAGATTCATCCTTTAGGATTTGAACAATGAGGTAGCGAAGTCTCACTAAATTTAGATAGCACACGTAGAACTAAAGTCCCCGGCAAAAATGCCAATGATGAGCAACGAGGTACCCCTATGCCCAACCATACAAATTACAAGTGTTCACATGTGATCTATTTGAATTTCACAGACCTTAATTACCAAGTATGCTAAAGCTAAACTGTGAGTTTGTGTTTTCCATTCGTTGTCTTCCTAGTCTCACTTGTGAAATGCAAGTGTATGGTTAAGTGTGACTAAGGCATAAGATTTTTATCATTTCATGTTTTATTAATTTGACCACCTAAAAAAATAATGAAAGTGAGAGTAATTAAATGGTAAGTGAACTATTGCCTAATCTAACCTAACATAAGTAACCATCCTCACTTCCCAGACACATCCTAAGCTTCATGTAGACACTGCTGGGTTGTCAAATGCTAACCATTTCTAAGCTACCAAGTGTCACACATATGTTCGAAGGGGTCATGTTTGTGTATTTCAATTAGTTTCTTAATTAATTAAAATTAATTATTGAATGAATAACATTAAATGTGAACTGCATGAAATCGAAATATATAAATGCATAAAGAAAGAAAGTCTCAAGTGCTACAAGGATGAATCAAGGTGCTTATCTTTATTGCCAATCCAATTATGTGTTCAAGTACATCAATGCTTGAATAAAGATCTAATTACACTTAGACCTCCTATTGTGGGCACTTGGAAAATATCCTAACTCTCAAATGAACAAACTACAAAAATTTTACTACTTGACTTCAAAAACTACCTCTGAATCATGTGCCCAATGGTTTTATTTATAGGCTTGAGAGTACCTCATGCTGTCGCATGCCCAATATCACATCTTGCACCATGATATCACATACCTGATATCGTGTACCCAATATCACAACCATCCCAATATCGAAGCTTATGTAAAATATGATTCATCACTAATGTTTTCTTGGTTATTTTACAAATAAAATACAATTAATAAAAATATATATAAGGATTAAATATTATTTTATCGATACTTACCTAATTCTCTAAGATAATGATAAGACATGAATTAAAGGTCTACCAACCATCAATCACTGGCCTTAATTAGGGTCACATAAAGTGCAACTCATATATGGTTACCTAAGTAAAGGTAGGATAAATCCTTATTTCCAACTTGCATAAATTGATATATTTTACTTGTCTAATTATAATATAAATTAAAAAAAATGAAGAAATTAATAAGATTATAAATAAAAGTAAGGCTAAGATACTCCCTAATCTTGATCAACCATAGCAATTAATGGAAGTAATTATAGTTCTGCCATAAGGGACATATGATAGGATGGTCTTGTTTAGGATGGTACAGCTTGATCTTGCTTCTCAATTTCTTCCTTTGAAATTAATTCTAATAATTGGTAACTTGGAAGAATTAGGCATCATACAAAATATAGTCCAAGGTCTCAATGAAGAATGATGTTGATCCATCTTCATTAATCATGGAAACATAACTAGTGAATTGTTGCTCTTGATGAGTACTATCCATCAACATTAATTGTTCCTAAATACTAGGATTTCACTTGTTTATTGAAGATTCAAAGTAAGAAGTACTACCCAATGGAATTTCATGTTGAATTAATGAGGACATCTTCTTCAAATTGGACTTTTCTTCCATAGTATTCTTTGTTATAACCATATTTTAAGAATTGATAAACACTACTTCCAAATTTCACATTGAAGTATTCATAGAAGATGAATGGCATGGTTTAGGAATGACTTATTCTTCAAAATTTCCTTTATTTGGTTAATCAAGTATGACCCTTGATAAATTCTAATATCTAAACATGTTAATTTGACAATTAAATATGTGTTGATCATACATATACATCTTTTTGATAACTAGAATTTAATATCAATTCCAATGCTATGTGGCTTCTCCAAAATCTTGACCATTCTTTCCTTATCCATGATTTGATGTTCTAGAATTTCAAAGATCATATCTTCTAATTTTTGTTCAAACCTTTGCACTAATTTAAACTTGTATTCTTTACAAAAGATAGTGCAACCATCCATGTTGTGATTTCTACAATAGGCTAATATGTATGTGATGAGACGCGGTCTGCGTCGGCCGTGATATCGCGTACGCGATATCACGGCCTTCCCTGCGATATCGCATACGCGATATCGTAGTTAGCCATCATTTCTATAAATAAGAGGCGGCTCTCCCTTATTCGAGATCCCAGTTTTAGTGTAGCGAAGCTCTGGTAGTTTGATCCCTCCAGAGTTAGAATTTTCCCGTGTCTGCCCGCAGTGTGGTGAATGTGATTGTACGGTGTCTTTATTCGAGTGTGTCGTACTTGGACACGCACATGACCGGCAATAAAGATCGAGATTACTTCATCATTGCAGCATTCACTTAGTTTATTTAT
>MNCI01007809.1:131173-217900 GCA_015680685.1 Gnetum montanum
ACACATCATACACCTCATCTAGACTAAACCATACGTGACATATGCAAAACTAGTCTAGATGGGAAGACAGCGAACTGTGACCTAAGGCTAACTATCTAGGTGCTACAACTAGTCCATCTACGGAGTTCGACAGGATCGCGCGTGCGACGCTCGTTTCGTATGGTTGAGTGTAGGGGTACCTCACCACTCATCAGTATGGCTTCAACGAAGAACTTCCACATGAACCTTTTTATTATAAATATCTCTATATCCCATCTTTTTTCATAGATTGCTAGTATTGGTAAAGGAATTCCTAGGGCAATATTTCTTATAGACATAAAACATTAGCATTCAAATCTTGTAACTTCATTAAGATGCATATATATCAATACTCATTCCAGTTCAAAGTCCATGGTGAACATAGCGAATGTTGTTTTTCACTAGCTTAGACTTTAATTTTTGTTCCTAGATTTTTTTTCTAAGTTCTTTTTCCTCATAGATATCATGCACCTTGTCAAAAAAATATTAGGATTCTCCATGATGTTATTTTTCATAATTTGGTTGCAAGCTAAATTGATATACATCTTCATGATCATTCTAGTTCACCAACTAATGCTTTAACTACTTTTGAATCGATAAGAACTAACTAAATTACCTAGATTCTTAACAACCTTTATACTCCCCTTAAGACATTAACTTTGGTATTATAACTAATGATATACTAGGGTTAGTAATCTAATACTCACTATCATCATAAACTAAGCATTTAATCCTAAGGTCCAAGATGGTTAAAAAGATTAGATTTGTTAATCCTAGAAATTAAATCATTAGGCATGGGTAGCTATCTAATTTATAGTTTCTTAAAATAAAATTTAAGGTTTCACCTAATTATCTAGTAGCTAGATGATAAATTTGACCTCATCATTGAGTTTAGAAAGCTGAAAAGTATTGGAAATGATTATACATATGTTAGAAACAAACATCGTATGCCCGAGTTATGCTAAAATTTAGCCTCTAGGCTTCTTAAGGCATCCTATTGGGTAAGGAGTAAAAACTAATTTTTGAAGCTTCATGGAGATAGTCTGACTTTACCATTGCCTCTAAAAGATTAAAATCTATAGAAAAAACCTCTTCATTCAACAAATAAGAATTATAGAATCGAAAGTTATGGTTTTTAAATTCCAAAACTTTGAGCATAGAAAATGAGACTTCTTGAGTGGTCATCCATCCCAGTACTACTCTAAATGAGCATGCTTAATTAGAGAATTTTTATCTCATTTGTTGCTAGAATGTCAATTTGAATTAACTATTAAATTTTACTACTTTATAACATTTATACTTTTTCCACCTAAATTTCCATCAATTTTTGAAAACTTCCTCATCAACTAATGACAAATTTTTGATGGCTAAAATTACCAAAGGAGGAAAATTTTCTAGTTCTAGTGGTGTCCATGGCATGCTAGAGGATATGGGTTTTTCTAGCACTAACAATGTCTGGGACATGGGAAAGAAAATAAGGTTAGTATGATGGCAATGTTTGATGAGGATTGCATGGTAGTGTAGATAAGGTTTTTTTAATAGGGTTGTAGATTATGGATAGCAGACAGTGGAAGGCAAGCATGCAAACAATGGATGGTAGGTAGGTGGATGACAAAAAATAGTAGTGATAATAAGTAGCAGTGTAGCGAATGGTGGTGAGGCTAGGTGGTGACTGCGAGGATGGTTGTTACTACCCTAGGCTTTACTTGGGGACATCCCTAGGGCTGTGCCTAGGCTATGTTGCCCAATGCAAGATTGTATCACCCTACAAGGATCTATGTCACCCTTAACGAGCTAGCACAGGCCAATGTAGGGCTATGAAAGCCCTTTTAGGGTCACATAGTCTAAATTTTAATTAATTTAATTTTTTCCAAGAGGCCAACTTGTCTCGTAGAATAGGGGGGGGGGAGGGGGGAGTGGATTTGTCACCCTCCACGTAATGCACCACGTGTAGAGGAGCCAAAGAGTCACTACAGGGGAGACAAATCTGAAAGTCAAAAAGCCAAAGAGTCACTACAAAGGAGCTAAATCTCTATTTGATTGACACCCCCTAACCTTTGGGCTCCCCATTTCATCTCTTTGTATTTTCTCACGCACATGCACCATGTGCAGGGAACCCAAAGAGTCACTGCAGGGAGCTGAATCTCTATTCAATTGATGCCCTCGACCTCTGGGCTCCCTGTTCATCTTTTTGTATTCTCTCATGTGCATGCACCATGTGCAGGGAAGCCAAAGAGTCATTACAGGGGAGACAAATATTTATTTGATTGATGCCCCAACCACTAGGCTTCCCATTTGTTTTTTCGTATTTCCTCACATGTAGGCCCCAACGTGGATAACCAATAAATATTTATTATTATAAATGATGGGTAATGTTAAATAGTTATTATTATTATAAGTGGTGACAGTTCAATTATAGTAATAATGAATATTTTTTATTATAAATAGTGGCCAATAAGGAATATTTATTATTAATAAAAATGATGACAGTTACGATCATGGTGACGATTAGGGTGATGACGGTTTTCATGTGGTACAGTATTTATAGATATTGAACTTGGCCATTGTCCTACAAGATTAAGAGGTGAAATATTGGAATTTCTGCATTTTCAGAAACATGGATCTTGCTACTATTCATCCCAATAGAGAAGACGAAGAACACTCTCTTCAAGATTAGCAACAACAATCATCTACTGCAACAAGCAATACAATTCATGGAGGTCATGGTAGTGGGCATGCATGTGGGCATGGCTGAAGAAGAGGACAACCACAAATTATAAAAACTAAAAATCCAGAATCGATGACTATAGAGGAGAGAAGACAATTTCTAAAATGAGAAGCAAAAGAACATGAACAATAATGACAACTAATTCTACGAAATTTAGGAGTATGTAATTTATGCATTTTTTAATATTTCAAAAAAAAATATTTATCATAGGGAAATTTTCTCATTTTATTTACATACTTACATTGCATAAAGTTTTTTAGGTTACGTCAACTTCAAATCACCTCTCATCACTTGGAAATTCATCCAATGCAATGATCCACATTATTGATACTAATAATATAAATAATCAAGAAGAAATGTAGGTTGGTGTTTGCCCATACTCAAGTTGGTAAATAGTTTAATTCAATTTTTAGTTTAAATTTTGAAACATTTTTTGCAGGACATTAGAANAGGAAAGTACAAAAATTGCTCAAGCAATACATAATTTTAATACTACAGTTAGAAGTCTTACAAATCCACGTTCTTGTAATGTATGCAACAAAATGTTTCTTAGCATATTATTGGATTCAACCAGAAGTAGAGGACCCACATGTAATGGGTGCATTAAAGAAAAGAAACATAATATTCTTGATAGTTTTGGTTGTGAAATCAAACAATTTTTTTTTGAAAATAACATGGATCCTAGTATCCAACCATCTATCCTAGGCTATTTAACTAAGGTTGAAGAAATGTAATTGCAAAAATCAATCCCATTTTACAAGTTAAACATGTAGTTGGTGGACAGTTCAAGTATAAAGGTCACACAATTAGCTTTGCTAAGGATGTCACATAGATTACTAAAAGACTTCCTCTTAGAATTAAAGACATTCCTTTCTTGATATTGAGAACAGTAGATCAAATGTGCACCGAGTATAATTTCATTGTCAACAAGAGATAGGTTTATGAAGATTTGATTTTTAAGAAGGTAAATGATCCATACTATCAAGATGTCAAGATCGATATGCATGCATTAGATGATGTTGCTAATACTGGTGATGTTAACATCTTCCATACCATTTCTTATATTCCATTGTCAGAAAAGGATGGAGAAATGAGATTACAATTTCAAGGTCCTTTACTTCATACAGATGAAGAAAACATTATTGGTCACACATCATCAGTTGCACAATGTGTTGGAATTATAAGAAAGAAAATTGATTGGATAAGAGCATGGAAGCATAATCTATCATTGTAGAATTTAGATATTTCTTAGTGGCCTTCCATGTCTGATTCTCCTATTAATGAGTTTAACATGATGGGGTTGTTTATGATGGCATTTACAAGTCTTTTTCCTAAAGGAAAATGTGATTTTCTTGAGCATAGAGCTAAAGATGTAAAATTGCATGAATATGCAAAACATATTATTTGCTACAAAGATGGTAGATTTGGATGTCACAAGCGATTCAAGTAAATATTAATTTTCTATTTGTTTGTTATTATCATTATTTATTATGTTTTTATGACATGTAAGCAACTATGTGTCATTTATTTGTAGGTATTATATCTATAATATCATTAGAAGGAGATAGGAAATGGAATCTACCGTTGTATTTTTTTAAAAAAATATTGTTAATGCATCCATAACTATTGAAGAACTATGAGAACAATTGAATAATGCTCCATCACATGTCATTGTTGATAATTTAATGTGATATGGTACATCCATTCATGGTACACCATCTTATTAGAGAAAATGTAAAGCAAAGCTAACTTACATGGTGAATCAATTGGGAACACCTACTATATTTTTTACTCTGAGTGCGGAGATCTCTATTGGCTTGAGTTGCATAATCTAATGGAAGGAGATCCACCTGAGAACTCATCTAAACTCAAACTTTAGAGGCAAAGTAATATCATAGAAAATTTGCATATAGTTGAAGAGTTTGTGCATCATTGTCACATTTCCTTTCTTAAAATAGTTTTGATGAATGAGTTCCATGTTGTTGACCATTGGACATGATATGAGTGGCAACATCATGGATCTCCACATGTGCATGGTTTCTTGTGGATACAAGGTGCTCCAAAGGTAGATGAGCTTGACATTAATTATCCTCATGTCATGCATAGGGCAAAGAAATTTTTTGATTCAATTACAAATGCATGGAATCCAAGATTTACAGTAAATGGACATCTAAATAATGTAAGTTCTCATTTATCTTTTTTATTTCTACACAATTTTTTTTTGTTGATATTGCTTAGAATACAAAGATATTAATTTCTCCATTGTTACTTCTTTCAATTTGTCTTCTCACTTAAGCTTTACGTGTAAATATGTTACGTCATCCATGTGAGTTGACTGCTGAACAATTACAATGTATGGATTTGGAAATTGATTATGCTGATTTGCTTAATGTTGTTTAAAGATATACTGTATTCAAACTTGATGCATGCTTACAAAAATGTAATGGCAAAGAAGTTTGCAGGTGTCACTTTTTAATCAAAATGTTGTATCATTACTATTTCCTCATCATTACATTTATTTTTATTAGCAACTAAAATTTAATTTATCATGGGAAAAAATATATAGATATTCAAATTTTGCATTTTTCAATTCTAGGTACAATGTTCCTTGGTCATTATCTTTAAAATCAACTCTTTAGAGAGATTTAGCAAATAATAATGAGATTACTTATGTTCCTTGAAGAAACGATTCAAGGCTTAATGTTTATAACAAAATGATGCTTCATACAAGAGGGAAAATACATATTTTTAGCTAGTAACATCATGATATGTTGTCATAAAATATATTGCAAAATATGCAACTAAAATAGAGAAGAAATCACAATCTTTTTGTGACATGTTATTGCAAATTTTTGAGTCAAGAGATCCTCATGAAGATGCTCTATCAATCTATAGAAGGATCATGATGGATGCTGTTGCAGATAGAGACATGGATGCTATAGAGGTTTGTCACATGTTGTATGAGCTTCCTTTGATAAACTATAGTTGTGTTTTCTGCACACTCAATGTTTCTTGACAAGTATACAAAAAAGTTCAAATTAATTCAGATGAAACTGATGAAGATAAAAACTACACAACTCTTATTAATATGTATCAAAAAAATCCACTTTCAATGAAAGGTGTCTCATTGCTGCAGGCTTTTAAAAAGTACAATTGCAACATGAACAATAAATCCAATCCAAATTGGAATCCGCATCACCCAGAGCTAGATGCTATTTTCAGATATTATCCCAAGTTTCTCATCCCACCAAGGTAAGAAGAACAAAAATGGATTGAATACTATTGGGCTATGTTGTCATTACATTATCTATTTAGAGATGTGAAGCGAGATCTTGGTTCTAATGATGAGGATATTAAAATAAAATGGTTGTCTATTCAACATCTGTATGTAGCATCAAAGATTAATACTAAAGAAGAATTTTAGTGAGCTTTAGAGGAAGAAAGACAATTTGTAGATGTAACTTCCTAGGTGCAAGATCATGAGGAATATGATTTTGAAATCCTCAACTATCATCTCTTATTAGCAAGTCATTTTTAGAGAATAGAAGTGGAGATGCTTGGGCTATGAGATGTTGATAGAATGCATAACTAGACATTACAATATCTAGGAGAGGATGTTGCAAAATTTGCTACAAGTTTTATTGCCAACAATAAATCATCTTGGTCCATGATTGTTATTGATCGTGACTATAGTGCGTACGATTTTGATAAGTTGGGTGTAAAGCAAAAGAAGTGCTACAATAAAATTGTAGGCCACATGATGTTTTCATAGTCAATAGATGAAGTTGTTTCCCATTTAATAATGATTATCCAAGAAACAGCTGGTATGGGAAAGTCATTTCTCATAGGCATGCTTCATAATGCTTTCATGAAATACTACAACGAAAAACATAATGCTTTACTTGTAATGGCACCCATAGGAGCTGTAGCATTTAACATTAATGCAACAACCATTCATTCCTATTTGAACATTGGAATAGGTGCCTAGATAGAACTCTCTTCATCTGCAAAGATAAGTATGCAACATTGACTATCACAGGTAAGATATATAGTAATTTATGAAATGAGTTTTGTTGGAGGAAGATTATTACAAAGCATTGATAGACGACTAAGAGAAATTTTTTCAGAACATCACAATGAAGTTTTTGAAGGAAGTTCAGTTATATTAATAGGTGATTTGGGTTAGCTTTCTCCTGTGTTTGATGTTGTACCTTATGCATCCAAAAATCTAGATATTATAGGGGTTTGGGAATCATTTGATACATTTGTTGTTTTAGATGCAATTTTTCATCAGTCTGGAAATGATCCTCAACAACAAAGATTCAGGGAAGTATTAATGCATATCAGAGAAGGAAAAAGCCATGATGAAAATTATAATTTATTGGCTACTCAAATGAATCTTCCATCCACTTTGAGTGGATTAAACGATTTTGAAGAATTAATGCACTTATATGATACAAAGGATAAAGTCTATTCACACAATAAGAAGATGTTGCAAACAATGCATAGACCTGTTGCATTGTGTGTAGCAGATAGAGATCCCCATAGATTCAGAATCTCAAATGATGATAGTAATGATATAGAGCACTCTCTACTTATATGCAAAGATGCAAGGGTAATGCTTACCATTAACCTTTGGCTAGAAGTAGGATTTCTGAATGGTGCACTTGGCACAATTCACAGTATTATGTATCCTCAAGGTAAATAGCCACCTACATTATCATCATACGTTATTTTTGATTTTGACTCCTACATTGGATGTGCATTTGATAATGGTAATCCTCATCATGTGCAAATTATACCTGTGGTCTAAGGAGCATCTTGTCAGATACTATTACGATTGGCATGGGCCATGACTATTCATAAATCTCAAGGAATGACACTAGATAAGGCTACTATTGACATTGGTTCAAGAGAAGTTATGGGTCTAACATTTGTTTCATTATTTAGAGTCAAGACCATTGATTCTTTGAAGATTCATCCTCTCTCTATGCAAAGATACAAAAAGATTTCACATGCTAAATTGCATAGGAAGTTCATTTTGCGCAATTGGAGGATTAGGCATATTGAGTTCACAGTTATCGTTGTATTTTACCTTTTGCTCAATGTTATTATACAGCTCTGTAATGTTTGTTGCAATAATTGTGCAATGTATTCCTTCATCAACATATACGAAATATATAAACTTTTATTTTAACAAATTTATGTTTACTAGTATATATTATTCAGAATGCAAATAGTGATGATAACTTAAAAAATAAAAAAAAATAATCCACAAAACTGCTCCACTAGCTTAGATATATATATATATATATATCTATAAATTGGCCTAGATGATTTTTTAAAAAAATGATTTTAACCAAGCCCGACTACTGGACGAGGTAACAAGATAACTAAAAATGAAATCACTCATTCCTCCTCTATTTCTCTACCACTTACCCAATTTAGTTTTACCCTCACAATTAAGTTTGCTCTTTCTTTCTTTGTTCATGGTGTTTTTGAGCATTATTTATGCAAGAGATTTATTTCTCAAAAACACCATGAACAAACAAACAAAGATCAAACTTGACTAAGAGGGTAAAAATAAATTAGGTAAGCGATAGATAAACAGAGGAGGGATGAGTGATTCCATTTTTAGTTATCTTGTTATCTCGTCTAACAGTTAGGCTTGGTTAACATCATTTTTTTATAAAATCATATTGGCCAANCTCATGTTAAATTTTTAAACATTAAGTTTTTTTCTTAAAAAATTTAATAGTATTTTATTCTCCCTACCTTGGCAATTGATGTGGTGGTTCAACAGATGATGGGATAAGGTTTGGTTGGCTAAGAAAATGTACTACATTCGATTCTTGCCCTTAAATTTTTAACTTTATATATATATAAAATTTAATAATGATTAATTTAATAATTTAATAATTTATTATTTTTATAGTGTACACATAACAAGAAATTTTAAACATTGACATCTCTTAAAGTGTATCTTTGATTAGGACAAAATTTCTATTGTTGGAATCGTCATGACAAGTACTACACATTGGGCATGGTCTTAAGGTCAAAACATGAAGTTAGATTTTCAAGATTTGAAAGGTTCAAAATATCTTATTTTATCAAAAATGACATTACTAGGTTGATATATAGACAACATGAAGACTTCTAAATGACTTGGATGATTATAAATGACATACCAACCCTTAAAATAAATTATATAATACTTTTATGTTATAAATTAGTAAGTATGATGTAGGCCTACTTTCTTGGATCATGGTTATACCTTAGCAAGATACTAAGAAAACGGGTAGCAAAGTAAAGCATCATAACATTACCTACTAAGTATTGATTTTCCTATTGATCTCATGGTAATAACCCTGAGTAGGGATGGGACAATCTTATGGTTAGGTTGACCTTCCTTAAACTTACCAATACATAGGTCCTAGATAATATGAGTATTGCCAAGTTATAAAGGTAAGTACTGCTAAGTTACAAGGTGTTCAAGAATATTAAGCTCCAAATAAGACAAGGTCTACTTAGGTCATGGTTACTAATCTTTTGGGTGAAACTTAACAATGATCTTAATTAATTAACATTTCTAGAATTACTAAAAAATGGGTAAGAGTTACTTGGATTGGTGTCTCCTTATCTTACCAACATATTTTGCAGTTGATAAATTTTGGTGAGGCATAATCAAATCTCCCTTAGTTAATGATATCCATGAAAGAATTTTTTTTTTAGTTGGTGGGATCTATGTCTCTTGTAGATGTCTGATCCATTGTCCATGAAAATCAATGGAAAGGTATCTTCTAGCTTACATGGATCATCTCAAGCATAAGGTTCATTTGGTGATGGTCCATGAATCTTCCTAGATTATGGCTCCATGTTTCATCATTGGATTATCAACAATCCTTGATTCTAATTGGCCCTTAGATTGTGATTTTCTCTAATACCAAATGTGACATCCCATTCCCAACTATCATGGAAAATGTCAAATATACATCCTTTTAGACAATATGTGTAATACGATAATGTGGAAAACATCAAATACATGTAATATTTGACATTATGTGTAAAGGAAATAACAAGACAAATGCAAAAGGAAAAAGAAAAAAAAATATTTATTGATACAAAATAGTGTACCTAGGTCATGCTATGAGAGTTCTTTTGGGTTATTCCCCTTCGACATCTATCCCTTAGAGGCTATCCAACACTGCCACTACAGTTAGGCCTATCACTTGGCTATAAGGAATGGTGAGTCCTCTTCCTATCCCACTTCACCTAGCACCTATTACTTATCTTAACAACTCTACAAATCCATTCTAATATGACCTCTAATGCCTAAGCATAAATACCTTACGTTAAACCCCCAAATTTTATCATGAAAGACATGTCTATTATTAGAATGTGTCCTTTCAAATATTAATTACAAATTTTCCTTTTAGGTGTTTTTATAGTAATTACAACATTTTTTATGAAGTGACAACATCTTCATTATGTAGCTACACCATTCAAGAATGGGGACATGCCACAAGGTCTACCAATCTAAAGGGTTGCAAGTCATGGTTTCATTATAGTTTGGAAGTCATAAGTCATTACAGATCACATGCACTCATAGTCTAATTAAAAATCAAATTTGTAAAAGGCATAAATTTTAATGGAGAGATGAATGAAAATTTAGGGTTATATAAAGGTTAGATGTATCTATAATATAATCATCTTTCCTTGACATTGCATTGTAAGCTCACATGAGAAAAAGAGTGTCTTAATTACGAGATCAATTATTATTACTTACTTTGTGCATTATGAGTAGGAATTACGAGAGTGAGAGAGAATTTTCTTGGGTCTTAATTTAGATCCTTGTGACATGATTTATCTTCTAGCATTGTACTTTGATTTTGGCATCGAATGAAAAAGTTTACTTTCTTGTTCATGCATGCTTCTCTTTTGATTTTATCATTGTTAATATCTAAGGAAATTTAGATGCTTATTAGGAGTGGTCATTACAAAAATGGCTAAATGACTCAAGTGTTGGTTGAATTGGAAAATGTTTCTTTCTTGTTGGAATAAGCTCCAATACAAAATATAAATGTTATCTAGCTCAAAATTTTTTAATAAAAAATCATGTAGTATGCTAAGGGAATTTTATCAATGTCTTTAAGTTTATGCCAAATAGTTATGTTTGCATAAATTTATTTTGATAAACTGTAAGAGAAATACATTCTCTCCTATTAACTAATCTATGTATGAGGCAATGTATTAGATCGATGTTTCTTATTACAATTTGTTACATTTTTGTATTGTTGTTCTTGTATCCATTAATGTTGTAAAGAGTATTTAGCTTAAATGTCTTAAAAACCCCATAATTTGGTATCAAGATGTGATGGTTTTATGTTTGTATCTTATGAAGTAACACTTGGTGTCACATCCACATTCTCAAATGATGTTGTTGCCTAATGAAGATGGTATCTCTTCACAAAAAATGTTATTGTCATCTTAACAAGACCTGAAAGGGTAGTTGTGATCAAGACCCAAAAGGGCATGTTATAATAATGAACATGCCTCTTAAGCTAACCTTTGGGGGTTTGACCTAAGGCATTGATACCTGGGGTTAGAGGTTATGCCAGCATGGAGTGGTAGAGCTAGTATAGGCAAGTTATTGGAAGCTGGGTGAAGCAGGACAAGAAGTGGACTGGTCATCCCTTTTGGCCAAGTTATAAGCCTAACCATGGTGGCAGTGTTAGATTTCCTCTAAGGGATAGATGCCAAAGGAAGAAAACCCCAAGGAACACCCTCAAAGCATGACCTAGATACACTTTTCAACATAAATAAAGCATTCTTTTATTTCTCTTTCTACATTTTTCCTATTATTTCCTTTATACATAATGTTGAATATCACATATATTTTACATTTGGTATATTTTCTTCATGCACATAATGTCTAATATATCATATATTTGACATTTTCCATGACATTAGGGGAAGGGATGTCATAATTGGTATCAGAGTAAACCACAATCCAAGGGCCATTCAGAACCATGGGCCGACTACAACATGAACTTGTTGATAAATCTTAAAGCCACAAGAAAGGAAAGGCCATTGATCATCACCAAATGCACCATATGTCTGTGATGTAAGTTAGAAGATACTGTTCCATTGATTTCATAAACAATGGATAAAATATCTACAAAAGCACATAGATCCCACCAACAAAGTTATTTCATGGATATCATTAATCAATGAATATTTGATCACACCTCATCAAAATTTATTAATTAAAAGAGATGTTGGTAAGAAAATGATACACCAATCCAGGTAACTCTTACCCATCTTAATACTATAATTATTAATTGATTAGGATCATTGTTAAATGTTTTATAAGAAAGTTAATAACCATGACCTAAATTAATCTTGTTTTTGTTGAAATTCACTATCCAAGTAATCTAGAAGACCTCAAGTTACAATATGTCAGCCTAGAAATGTTAGTTTAAAAAAATAGGCTATTATTGTTCATTTAATTCATAACATTTTAAATTCACTTTTGAACCCTAGGACTATGTCCAACATGTAGTACTTGTTGAGACAATTCCAACAGTACAAATTTTGTCTTGATCAGACTTATGGTTTAGAAGATATTGATGTTTAAAGTTTCTCATTATACATGCATTAAAATGATATTAAATTATTAAAATTATTAAATTTTTTTATTATTAAAAAATTTCAAAATCTTAGGGTTGAAAATTAGCCACATGCCCTACAACCACAACCCTTTGTGCCACGTGAGCCCTGCAATTGCACTCCCTTCGACTGCACCTACACGTCATCCTCTAATACATTCTCTACCCTATGTACATGCCCTTATCCACCTTTAGAGCCACCAAAAACCACCTCTTATGCCACTAAAAACCATCTCTCATGTTACCACAAACTACCTCCTGCACCACTAGGAATTACCTCTTGCGCCATCACAAACTGCTTCCCATGCTACCATAAACTGCCTTTCACATTGCCATAAATTACCTTCTGCATTACCATAAGTTGCCTCCTGCACCACCATAAATCGCCTCCTGTGTTGCGAAAAATCACCTCCCAAGCCATTGAGAATCACCTCTCCTGACATCACCAGGAGTTGCCTCTCCATCATACATGTGCAAAAACTATGTAGGCCCTGATTTGGGTCATGTAGGCCCATAAGAGAACTATGAAAGTCCATATGTGGGCCAATCTAGCCTTGCTTGGGGCATGCCACATTTCTCTTTCCTACCCCCCTACACAAGTTACACCATGTTTCTCTTTTCCCTTCCCCCCACAAGCTGTAGTAGTGAACTGAATGTCATCAACAACCACCTCCAGATGTGCGCAACTTGGCTATTGACATTGCCTAGTAGCCACCGAGGCCACTTCCAATGCGTCACTAAGACCATTGTTGCCATTGGAATGAAACAAAAAATTCTCTATTATTTGACAAATTTTTTTTAATTTCCCGTCAATTGACGAAAAAATTGAAATTCCCATCAATTGATGAAAAATTCAAATTTCCATAATTGAATTGTTAGTTTAAATTAGAAACTTGTGAAAATAATTTTCAAAATTGAATTTGGCATCTTAGTAACCATAAGAATAAAAATTCCATAATTAATCATGCTTGCCCATGAGTAGAATTGGGATGAGTGACCTCTCATGAAGTCTTGGTTTTTGTGCCAAAGGTTTTATACTACAAAACCCATAAATTTTAATTTAAGAAGCCTTTTTTGGTGAATGAAGAGTCATTTGCAATAAATCTCAATCTTTTAGACCCAATGGTGGAGTCACATCCATCTTAGGAAACCCCAAAAATTAGTTTTTACTCCTTGCCCTATATAGTACCTCAAGATCCTCAAAGTTTAATTTTGGCATCACTCAAGCATATGTATCCATTTTCAACAGATGAATAGTAATTTTCAACATTTTTCATCCTTCTAAACTCAATTTTGAGGTAATATTTATCATCCAAGCATCCAATAATTTGATGATATCATAAATTCAACCTTTTAGGCTTTAAGATTTAATACATAACCCTTACAGATAGTCTTAAGATCACTATGGAATGTCATTAATTACACTGCTGAAGTCAGTGTTCTTAAGGTGGTAGAAAGGCCAATAAGAATTAGATAATATATTATATGATGTCATTAAATATTACTAACATTAGATAATTTAATTATAAAATTAGATAATATAGTTAAATTAGTTGGAGAATCAGCTGTTGTATCAGTATTAGTTGATTATTAGTTAATGAATCAGTCAATGTATTAGTTAAAGATCAATTAATGTATTAGTTGGAGAATTAGTTGAAGAAATAGAACAATCTTCAACTATAAAAAAAGGTATATTAATCCATCTTGCAATCAAAACATAGGCCAAAAACAACATGAAGACTAAAAATATTATTTTAACTAGGAGTATGATACTCATGAAGAGCAATGATTTAGAAGAGAATACAAGAATGAGAATGAAAGTTGCAATATACAATGTGCTTTCAAGATCTTTAGCAAATGAGAAACAATATCTACTATGTCCATCATGGGCCTTGAATTGACATGAATATCAATATCCATGCATTTTAGCAGAATTACAAGATTTGGATGCTAATGTCTTGTGCTTACAAGAAGTCTTACCATGGGAATTTCTATATCAATTCCAAATAGAATTCTAAAAGATGGGATATAGAGGTATCTTAATAAATTGTGGTTCTTAATGAGTGCTATCCATCAACATCATCTGTTCCTAAATTCTAGAGTCTAATTTATCTACTAAAGATTCAAAGTAAGTAGAATATGCACTGGCTAATGGAATTGCATGTTGAATTGATAGAAACATCTTCTTTAAGTTAGGTTTATTTTCCAAGGATTTATTTACAGATCCATATTTTAAGAATTAATAAATGCTACTTCCCAACTTTTGCATTGAAGTCTCCACAAAGAATAAACGGAACTGGATTAGTATAACTTAGTAATAACTTATTCTTCAAATTTTTTTCTATTTTCTTAATCAAATATGATACATGACATAGTCTAACATCTAAGCATATTGGTTTGGCAATCAAATGTATGTTAACCATGCATACACAACTTCCTAATAACTAAATTTTTAAAATCAATGCCAAGGCTATGTGATTTTTCCAAAATCTTGACTATTCTTTCTTGTCCATCACTTGAAGTTTTTGAATTTTAAAAATCATATTTTCTAAACTCCATTCAAACTCCATATTTTCTAAACAAATATTTGAAGGTTATTATGAGAACAAGATTAAAGTCCTAACTATCCCTACTCATGCTAGTGCCAATCTACCACTAGGCATGGGGAGTGCTTCCTCCAAGATATGATGTAATGTTTTCATGAATGTAAAGGATCGACTCTACACTCTTGCATAACTATCAAAAGTAGAGAAAATAACTCACATATAAAGAAAGTATATTTTTCACTAGGA
Organism: Gnetum montanum; assembly: GCA_015680685.1. NCBI lineage: Eukaryota > Viridiplantae > Streptophyta > Gnetopsida > Gnetales > Gnetaceae > Gnetum > Gnetum montanum. Next base: position 146,380 of record MNCI01007809.1, read on the forward strand.
GGAAAGGTTGATACTGCTTGAAAAATCAAACAAGCATATTCTTTCTTAACTTGACTTGCATAAGTATTCTTATGTCTTAATTAGATATCAAGTTAAGTTCAACATTCATAATTTAAGGTTGATAATCTTGGTCATTGAACCTTATTCATTATAATTTTTGCATGGAATTTAAGTGTCTTGATATCCTCAATATCGATTTTTCTCTCCAAAATCAAAAAGTATGCAACCAAAAACTTAATCTCTAAAGACATCACTTCTTTTAAGTAAGGGAAAGTAGAAAGAGTATATCTTATTGGAGTCTAAAGAAGGCTTTCCTTTTGGAATGAGGGCTAGAAGAAGTGTTGATATCCCTACAGGTTTGTTATTATCTTAACCATTGTTAAAGAATTACATGATCTTGATTTCTTGTGTACTATGTCACAAGAATATGTAGGCTTACAAACAAGCTTTTCTTTAATGCTTGGGCCACTACCCTTTTCTACAATGTGAGGCTTAGGGATAGATGTGTTAGAGTAGGAGCATATCTTATCTCTCTTAAGGAATAATGTCTCTATGTGTATGCTAGTTTTCTTGAATATGTTGTATGTGTTGTAGTGGTTCAGCCACTTATATGATTATAAAGGCGTCCTCACAATGCTCCTAACCATGGACTGACATGTGCCATGCGAGTTATGTACTTATGTTGTGCTTACAAGTTTTTTAGAACATTGAGACATAGGCCACCTTGAGTTCACTCTAGAACATTTAACTACTTTGAAACTCTTTAGTGATACTAACTAATGATTTCCTAGAGTAGTGTCATTTTAGTGTCAAATCCAAAAATATAAATAATAATATTTAAAAATCTCAAAGTATAATAGAATAATAAAAATAAAGGATAAATGAAAAGCCCAATGATTTTAGGAATGTTTTTTTAGTTTTTCATCCTTACAACCAATCTTGAAAAACCTCCCCTCTAGGATAGGAAAAGGATCAAAACTTATCCTTGTTTAGAAGTTCCTTCATGGGCTTTTACTTCTTACTAAAGAATTTCCTATAAATAGAAGGAGATAACTATTCTAAAAGAAAAAAAAAGGAATCTTCAATTAGAATAAATAAATAAATTATAATAGAATTTTAAAGCTTCTCATCCTTGAGCATTCAAAATGAAAAGAAATTAATACTAAAACATAAATTTATTTTTTCAACTTTCACTAGAATTTTTTTCTTGAAGCTATAACTAAAATGAGATAACTTTGAGAATCTAATATTTAACTCCTAAAGAAATGTAATAGTTATTCTCTTGTTGTGGAAACCTAACTACATACTAAACATTCCAAATAAAGAATAGGCACCTGAAGATACTTCTAAATGCAAAGAAAGGAAGTAGATGAAGTGGATTGAATGCTCAAAATGATATTTTGGATGGTTAGTTAAAAGTTGTTACAAATTCTCAATGTTAATTTCTAAGCATGTTATACAACAAGACATTCAAAAAAAATATGAAAAAATAAATCTTCACTTCCATAGAGAAGACATTGAGAGAAATTAATTCTCATATGTTAAATATTGATGTTGATAGAAAGATCTTGATGAATAAGGCACCATAAAGAATACAATTTCTGAAAAGACAGGAACTCTCCAAATACCATCCATTTTCCTCATCCAAAAGTATCATAATAATTGTATTCTCCAAGCCTTATTCAATTTGTTACGAATAAAGTTACTCATGGTAATAATTTTGTATGTAACTTTGAAATTAAAAGAAAAAATAGATTTGTCATCCTTTTAAAAATGTCTAATAAAAGTTGATTCAAACTTTTATCAACTTTAAATAGATTTTTCAAGATTGAAATGTAATTTTTTAAAAATGTTTTTTTTTCTTTTTATTTAAACCATAGAGGCTAGAAGCCCCCTTTCTTGTAATTCATCTATCATGTATATGAAGATAGAAACCAGAGTGATATCAATTTTTCTCCAAGTGGTAGAAAATTTAGATGAATTAGTGGCCCAAGCTCATTCATTAGAAAAAAGCCATCATAGGGTAATTTACTTCAGAATATCTTTTGAAGTTGTAATATGATTATAATTCCAATACTTACTAATCTTACACTATGTCTTCCAAGTTTGTTTAAGAATTAGAGAACCAAGAATAAAAATGGCTTGAGAAAAAATAAGTCAATGGAAAAAATTATTAGAAGACCAACTATTATAATTTTTAAGATTTGGATAAGTATATACTTTGAAATCAAACCTGTAACTTGCATATCACATGTAACATATTCTAACCACATTAGTAATAGCTTAGTACCAAAATGATATAGAATAAAATTATTAATAAGAAAATAGCAAATCTGAAGAAAATTTTTTTATAACTTCTTAAACCTATTATATTGGTTTTATGCCATTACATAGAATAAGTATTCAAATTACATAAATGTCAAACATGTCTGTAATAGTTAAAGTTGTTTTTTGGTCAATGTATTTTATACAATCTAATTTTTTTGAAAAATCCTTTAAATTTATATAGTTGTGATTGAAGTAGATTGGGTTTCCAAATGCACTAGGAAGATAAGATAACAAGCATGTATGTAAGAACTTTGATTTTATGAAAGTTTTAGAAATTTCTAATATATCATTTCAAATATGTTTGATGACCATTAAAAGTTATATAAAATTTCAGCAATTTCAATGATTCAGTGATTTTGATGATTTGGTGATTTCAATGATTTGGATGACTTAGTAGATCACACATCTAATTTGAACTTTCAGTGTTTTGTGATTTAAGATTCAAAGTTTTGTATGCCAAGGCTAAGAAAGCAATATATTCCATTTCAAGTAGTTTGGATAAGTATAAGAAGTAGGTTTTCAATGGTAGGATTTGTAGTTTCTTGAGAGGAATCGAATAACATGATTACAACCTTGAACTTCATAGCATCCAAGATTATGCAATTGGAATCCATGCTTGAAGTTGTGGTGAAAAAGATACAAATCATTCAACTACTATAGAGTTGAAAGATTCATTGTCAAATGTTAAAGCAACTCAAGTTTAGACAAATATGGATACTCTATGACCAATTTGAATTCTCTTGAGTCAAAAATAATAACAACTCACTTAGGCTTAAAACTAATTACTGAGAAAATGCATGAAGATGAAGAAAAATGTGACAAAATTTAGAATCTTTAAATTATGGGATTTCTAAAGAATAGGATGAGAATATTTTCCAAATCATGCTAGATTTCTTTATGAAAAAAATGCACATTTCTTCTACCCCAATAATTAGTGCAAATAGACTTGGTCCTAAGGAGGATAAACCTCAAAAGATTATTGTTAAGTTTGTTGATTAGCATAGAAGAGATAAGGTTTGAAATAATAAAAATATCTTGAAAGGATAGAATATTTGGATTAATGAAGACCTAACCAAAAAAGATGATGCTAAAGAATAAGAATAATTATAGAAAGTTAAACAAGCTTGTGCTAAAGGTAAAATTTCTTAATTAAACTATAAATATGTTGTAGTCATTAAAGAGAGGCCAAATTCCTCAAAATAGGGATTATCTTTTATTACATGTGTTTTTCTTAATATGAAAGGTTCATTAGCTAATAAAGTTATTACTTTATATACTAGTAATTTCTTTAGTGATTTTGATCTATTTATTTTTGCTAAAACTTGAAAAGAATAAAATTCCCTAATTATATCTATTCTAGACTTTCATATCATTTGTTTAGAAATAAGTGTTCTGAGGTGAAGGGTAGACCTTCTAGTGGTGTTGCTTATTTAATTAAAAAGTATAAAGATCATTTTATTAAGGTGAAAAAAGTTGATGATAATGACTAATATTTGTAAGTTCAAGTTCAAGGCATTACAAAGGTTCTTTATATTTCTTTTTTTTATTTGGCTTCAATGGATTTTTATATTTACAATTCTATTATTCTTTCATAAGAGCATCCTTTTCAGTACCTAGGTCAAGATGTTACAAAGTTCTCCAAGCTTTATAAAGTTTTTCTTTATGGGGATTTTATTGGTCATGTTGGACAAAGTCAGATTCAAAGGCTTGTTTGGAATTCTCAATTATACTTTAGTGAAGAGATCTATTAGTTCATCATCTACTAATCATAGTACAAATCACAAAGTACTCATTTCCTAGATTGGAATCATTCCTTTGATTTTTTTAATCCTTAATGATATTAGTAAATTTTCTTCCTCTTATTTCACCAGTATTGGGCACCAAGGCAAATCTTACATTGGTCTTCTCTTATCTACTCATGATAATATAGATGCAGTAAAAAAATTTCAAGTAAGAGAAAAAAACCTAAAATTTTCTCATCATTACTTGCATTTTATTATTCTTTCTTCAATCCATCATATTTATTACAAGAAGTAAAAAACTCATCATCTCACAAAAGACCTTTGTTAGGATTTTTAAACAAAAGTGGCTAATATGTTGATCAATAATGATAATAAGGTAGATTTAATTAATGTTCTTTTGTCTATTATTGCTCAAATGTAGATTAAGAAGAGGCCTTCTTGTAAAAAATCTTGGTTTCATGTGGACAATTTAATAGCTTGTAAAGATGTTGTAGCTTTACATTTTAATGTTTTAGTGCTGAAGAATTATAGCAAGCTTATTTATTTATTTATTTTTTAAAATAAAGGTCTTTAAAGAAGAGTAGGAAAGAATAACTTGTAAGCTCCACTCAAATCCAATGAGATTTGAAGTTTATTCTAAGATAGACACCAACATGGTTGGGATTTTTCCTTATCTACTATTCAAATTTTCTTCAATGATCTTTTTAATCAAGAGGCTTCCTTGATTGTGCAAAAAAATTCTAATGTTCTTGAGTTATTCGTTGATGATGTTTCTACAAGAATTTAAAGATTATCTTCTAGGAAAGATGCTAATGTTAATGGATTATATATAGATCTTTTTAAATAAGGTGGTTGGTATCTAAAGAATTGTGTAATCTTCATAATAAAGGGTTTTAGCATGGTTTGGATTACTCTTGGTGTTTTACTTAAGTAATTTTAATTTTCAAAAAAAGGAGATAGGATAAATCTTAATAATTACCAATTTATTACAATCAATTCAATTTTCACCAAGCCTTTGAACACTGATGAGTGGTGAAGAGGTATCCCTATGCCTAACCATATGAATCACGAAGCACTCACACCCGATCTAGTTGAATTTTGCAAGCTATCTAGTTTCTGGTGCACTAGTCTTCTAGGAAGTGAATTTTGCCCTAATGGCCATTCATTGTCTTCCCAATTACACTAGTGATGCACAATGGTATGGTTAAGTGTAATGAAGGCATATGATTTTTAAAATTTTATGTTTTATAGTTTTGGTACTTAACTAGAGAGATGAAGTGGTTTAATGAATAATTTAATTAAACTACTTAACTAGCCTTTTAACTAGTCCTAACATAAGCATCCAGTCTCACTTTCTGTACACATCCTAAACCCATGTATCCACTATTGCGTTAACAAGTGTTACACTATTGGGTGCACCAAGTAATAATGCTATTGGGATTACCAAGAAAATACATGTTTACACTCAAAGCATTCATACTTATGTATTTAATCTAACTTATCTCACTTAATTACTCAATTATCTTAATTACTAGAAAACATTGAATAAATAACTGAAACCATTAAATGCATGAATAAAAGATCTTAAACTATCTAGAATGTTGCAAGGTTTATTAATAAGATCATCTTTATTGTCATACACATTGGTGTGGTTTAGGTACAATAGTAGGTAAATAAAGATCCATACACTCAATGACTCCTACTGCGGGCACTCAGGAAAATATTCTAACTTTCAAATGAACAAACTATAAAAGCTACTACTACTATTAATTTTTATGCCCATAAACATGATTGGGAGCTCGTATTTATAATTTTCTCTCTAGGGCTACATTGATGGGGCCGTGTCAACATAGAAAATGCTATGTCAACATGGCCCTGTTGATGGGGTAACACCACATAAATGGGGCCCCGTCAATGAAGGCCAATCGATGAGGCCACGTCAACAGGGACCCATAAACACAATACTTTGACACTCATTATACCTTCATGATTGAATGACTCATCCTAAAGTTCCTTTATAAAATTGGAAAGGTATGGGATTATTGATTGACTGATAGCAAAAAAATGACTTGAAAAAACTAAGTGTCCAAGTGTATGAATCAAAAAATTACAAAAATTGTAGTGTTCATGACACAAAATTGAATACCATGATGTGACTACACAAAAATTGGATAGCACTTCCTTTGATGTCATGAAGGTAATGGAGAAGATCAAATACTCCTAGGTGGTGGTGGCTCCTGAGGCTTTGAAGGACCTTTGTTAGCTTCAGGTACATGCAGTAGTTAAGGTGGATGTGGGTGTCCTATTGTGGCTGAAACCTTCGATAGAAGGTGAAAGGCATCAAGCGATGCCTTCAACTTCTTCTCCTTACTATGGGCATCATTCACAATCCACATGGTATCACCAATGTGGGATGGAATGGGGATATCCCACAAATAGGACATTATCAAGAACATCTCCTTTACGTTAACAAACTAGGTAGTCAACTATTTGTGTTTGATATCAAGTTCCCTCATTGCATTCTACAACTTCTAGTATTCATTCATTCTCATGGCCAAGTTCTCGATAGTTAATCATTAACCAATGAATCGTGCCTTGAGAACTTTAAGTTTAGTGTTAGCCATTGCAAGCTTGTCTTTGGTGTCCTTATGGTGCTTGAACTGAGCCTCATATGGTAAGTACAAATTGGTCACCTATTTCTTGAGCTCTAACCACAGTCATCCAACAATCAACATGGCTAGGTTTTCATAACAAAGATTAGAAAGCTCCATTTACTCTGTCATCTTCTTGATCTACAACTCCTTCATGTAGATTTCCACTTTGTTGTAGGTGACTATCCCATCAACGATGGGTTGCCAAAATTCTCTACCTTGTTGGAGTTTTTGGAGGGCTTTATTTTCTTTTGCCTTTGCTAATTTATTATGTTCTTCATTTACTTCCTTCTGTAAACTAACTTTCTCTCTATAATGGTCCTTAACTCTCTCAAATTTGAGAGCCTCTAATTTCCAGGTAGCTACCTCGATGGTAGTTTTCTAGCAAAGTGCATGCACCTTCTCCATGGATAGATTCTTATTCTTTTCTATCAATCTCCTTAGTTCTATGTTTTCTTTAACCAATTTCTCCTACTATTGATGGATAAAATCAGTTAATTATTGCATATGCTCATCAACATTCTCTAGGCAATGATTTTCTATGGTCAACTAGAGATTCTCCTAGTGGGTCTGATCCAAGGCTTTATGAATTTTGTGTTGTGTGGTCTCTACCAAGGATCGATAGAACATCATTGTCTTGATTGCACCTCAACCCCTTTAAGCTTATTCTAAAGCTATTCCATAGCTTCATATCTTGTTAATGCTAGGTTGAGAAATGTAGGATTGGAAATCTAGGCTCTTAATTCAACAACTTTCATAGCCAAGTGTTCATTCAGTTCTTTAGCTATTTTGAATTGCCCCTCCAAGATTATGTTTTTCCCCTTGCCTCTGGTATCTTCAACTAGTTTTTAGTAATGTTTTTTGAAAATTCAAAGACATCTAAAATTAGTTACCTAATTCCCACTAGTTAATCCAAAAATTCTTCATGCTACATTGCATTTATTCTACCACTTCTGGTCCCTTTGGACGTCTACACATCTCTAAGTATAGTGATGTCTAGTGTAGATGCCCTAGGTGCATTGAGAGTCTTGGCAATACGATAAATGACCACTTTTGCAGCTATCTCTTATCCTTGGTGTTGCATCACCAATACAATTACCCCTTCACCCTCATCCAAGCACACTAAGAAGATCATAGCATTCCTAGAGATTTCTAGGAGTGTCTATTATTTTGTGAGAGATATTATGACGTCCCTGGTGCTCATATTCAACCTTTCATGTAACCATCTTCTTTGGGCCGAGAAAATGGACCCACCTCCACCCATCAAACTAATTATTTAGGCCACCTCATTGAGGTGACTCATTGCTAGTCTATACATGGATGGGTTCTTGCCACTCATGTCTACTTGTTGCTCTTGTTCACTCAAGAGCCATTCCTAGTATTCATATAATAGTTGGGCAATTGCAGCGATGTTTAGCACCATTGTCTAAGTGGTAGGTGGAGGTGGTAGTCAGTTCACCTCTTCTTAAATAGTGATTGTAAGTATCTTATCCTTCATCATTTCTACCTAGTTACCAACTAGAACAATTTTGATTGTGTTGTTCATATAATGGACTATGCCTCCCCTTCGATAGAGTTTCCATCTCTAGATAGATTAGTTGTGGAAGGTTGACCAGGAATCTCCCACTTAGAGTAATGCATGCTTGGGCAGAGAAGGCAATGATTTTCCTTGGCCTCACCATGGGATTGAAGTAAAAGGCCACAATCTTCTAATGGATCATCTTTGCTAGTGTATCACATCAAAATCCTTATAGTTAACACCATAACACCATTGCACCCATTCTTTCTTGGTATTGGGATTCGCCTACATTTGGATCTTAGTAAGGTTTGCCCCTATTTTGGGTAACCTAAGCACTGCAGCAATGACCTGCACCAAGTAGGACACTAGGATGTCCTTGATTTCACTATTCATCTGGGTGACTTATTATTCCAAAATAAAAATGTCACTCCCATGTACCACTCCCCAGTGGAAGTGATGATTAGCTACATGGGAGAGGTCTTTAATTGGTCCTGCACTTCTTTTGGTGCATGCTCCAAAAGGGCCAAATTTTAACTCCTAGAGCACTAATTTTTACACCTCTCTCAATTTGATTTGATTTAGGTATGCCTTTGTCAAGGTTACCTTAATATTTGCTGGTTATGTTGGAACATCATCCCGATGGGAGTGTTCTATTACTGCTGCTAGTTCGAAAATCTATCGGGGAGATTCCACTTCTACCTCTTCCCTTAGAGGACCTATGACATGCATTACAAGAGGTTCTTCCTTAGGCTATTCTTGACCCCTTTCCATTCTAGGCTATTTCTCCCTTAGTTGGGATGGCCCTGCTTCCTACGTGTGCTTTTCTTTTGGTGCCATCTATAGTCACAACACATCCATGAATTAGTAGATATAATGTGTAAATTTAAATTTTTGAATATGTTCTCTCATTAATTAGTTACACTTTGACTATGCTTGGACCATGGTATATTGATTATTTTATTAATTATTTATTATAAATGTCACTGAAGCTCTTTGAAAATGTTTAACTCTTATAATTTGGTGTTTGATAGTTGATTTTTCAATTAAACCTTTGTGGGAGTTTGAAAAAATCACAAAAATATTTTGGTGAAAAAAAATGACACATTTGTGGCCCCCATGATGAAGAGCTTACCTTGAGTAGTTGCAAAGTTGAAGAACAGAGTGATTTGGATAAACGGTTTGTGAGTTATGGGCTTTGAAAAGTTCTAGGATTTGAAAATTTAAAAAACTCCTTTGGCATTTGTGAGAAAATGTAAATGTTTCAATAGATTTGGGGTCCATGGAATTTTAGAAAAGCCAAGAATATGATAAAATCATTGAAGAGGATCTTTAAAAGTCCAAAAATTGAAAAATTTGATGCAGAATGTGTTTAATGAATAAAATTTGTAAAGGAACACATGGTGTGATGTAGAAGATGAGTGTACGAAAGATTCGAGTTGTAAGAATGCCTAAGGATAAGTTGCTTAAAAAACCCAACCAAGGGATATGCAAGTGGGTCCTCCCCATTGCAAGTACATGCCCTTTTTGCCCTTGCATAGTCTCAAGCTAAGGAATCCATGGGCCCCATAGGTGACTAATGGTTGATGAAAGTTAAGGAGCAAAACCCAAAAGATTCTACCTAAGAATTCAAGTACATCAAACCAAGACATGAAATCAAGAACATGGACACCAACAGTGAGGTGTGTTATGGTCAACATAGATGGATGATGGAGAAGGTGGAATGGAATCTATAATTAAGGTCATAAAAAGTCCCTTATGGAGTTTATGTTTAAAATGACCTGAGAAGATTCATCCTTAGTCTAGAACAAAACCAACCTCTTTTAGTGACTTCACATCATCACTCCAAGACTGATCCACCTCCTTGAGACACAAGAGTGCTCCCACAAAACAATCACCATTTCATAAAGATAAGAAAAGAGAAGTAGGAACTAAGATAGGACCTCAGTTAGAGGGGATCTTCAAACATGGGTAACATGTCTCTCTAGTTCCATAACTAGTGCTTGTAGCCCATTTATTTGTCTAAGTGGTGTGCTTAGAATTCCCATCATGTTTTTTTATTTGTTTTTTTTCTCTTTTCTATTTTTTTATGGGAAACACACCATGCAAAGACTTTATTTGACTTCTTGTTATTGAAATGGTGAATAGTAAGAAGTCAATGGAAACACCTAAGCACCCAAGTAAGTAGAAGAGTACAAAGAGTATTGAGTTCCCTTGAAGTTACACCCTATTCAAACCTTTGAATCCTTCCCAATTCTAGAAACTACCAAGGTCAAAAATTTATTAAAGGTTTATTTAATGAAAAGGACCTCACACTTCCAAAATAAGGAAAACCATAGGGTTTGTGGATGGGTGGATGTCATGGACTCACTACCTATTCCATGAAAAAGAAGCCATGACTGAGTCATCAATATAAAAACTCAAAAATAGAAACCAAACATTAAGCCCAAACCACCATTAGTAGCAGCCACAACACCACTGTGTCCTATTGGAAATAAAGCACTTTTATTAGCAAAAATTTGAAAATCACACTCAAAAAAAAAATATATATATATATATAACTGTAAAATATCCAATGAAGATTCAAACGTACTAATAATGATGTAAAAATATGAAAAATTTTGAAAATCAAAAAGTTGTAAAATAAATAACTTACAAAATAAAAAATGTGGGAAACAAAAAAAAGAGAAAAACTAAGGAGCCATATGGATGATTTAGAACATATGGGCATCTCCCCCATGACTGAGTTGGAAGGAGGAGATTCAAAAAATTAATCATGGTTGTCCATCCATTGAGGTATTTGTTGTACTAGCTTGCTTTGGCTCATGGAAAAGCTTCACTTGTTGGATGTTGATCAAATACCTTTTATTTGGGCTCTCATGTTTGTATATGGTCATGGCCTTAGAAGAAAAGGTTTCATCAATTATATAAGGTCCCTTCCATAATGTTTGAAATTTTATTTTCTGGGTTACATGTGTGGGGTTCCATTAGAGAACCTTATCTTCTAGTTGATGTTCCACTATACATATTATCAAGTCATGTCATTACTTGTTGAATGTCTTGTGCACTTCATTCAAATATAGGACCACTAATCAATTTTTGTTTAGCACATTGAGGTTGATTAATCTTTCTTTTTATGTTAGACTTAGGTCAAGGTTTAGTTCATAGGTTGTTAAGAGTGTACGGATCTTAGTTGAATCAGAAGTGTTGAAATTTTCCATACACTAGCTCATAGGGAGAGTAGCCAATAGGGAGTTTCCATGTTGACTAGTAGCCTCAAAGGGAATCATTGAATTTTGTGCCCCTATCTCTTCTATATTTACTTATAGTCCTTGTTAGGATCTTTGTGATCTCTATATTAGTTACCTCTGCTTGATTGTTGGCTTGGGGTGATAGGGTGTTATTAATTTATGTTCGACCCCCAAGCATTGCATGATTTTTTGAAAGATGACACCTATAAAATGAGTTCCATTTTCCAAAATCAATGCACGTGGCACCCAAAACCTATTAACAACATTTTGTTGTATAAATCTAGCAGCAGTGGATGAAGTACAGTAAGTGACTACTAGTACTTTTGCCCATTTTGGTGTAGTAGTTGACTGCTATGATGATATATGCCTTTCTATTGCACATGGGTGTAATGGAACCCATGAAGTATATGCCCCATATGTCAAAGAGCTCTAGTGGTTGAATCCACTATTGAGGATCCTCCATTCGAGCAGTTATCCCACCATCTCTTTGACAATGCTCATAAGATTAAACAAATCAGTGGACATCCCTAAAAGTTTTAGGCCAATACTTTCCTACCATCTTACAATATGTAAGGGCATTGCATAGACTAAATGGCATCTTACAATATGCAAAACTTCCTTAAGGACTCATGAATGTTTTCTTGGCCTAATCCTCTAGCAAAATTTGGATCTAGTTATAACCACTCTAACCATCCAAGAAGCTATAATAGCAATGCCTAGAGATAGTATCCAACACTTGGTCCACAAATGACAATGGAAAATGATTTTTAAATGTTGTCATATTCAACAACCTGAAGTCAATGCAGACCTACCACTTTCCACCTTTCTTTGGCACAATTACTAGTGGGCTAACCCACTCACTATCCACAATGGGATAGATGAACCCCACATTGAGAAGTTATTCTATTCCCTCTTTGACCATCTATTTCAATTTTGGATTTATCCACCTTTATGGCTATCTTCTTGGCTTCATAGCTAGGTTAGTGTAGATACGATGTTGGCATATCCTTGGATCATTTCTTGTTATCTCAAGATATGACCAAGCAAAGGCTTTTGGCCACTTGTTAACGACCTACAACAACTTTTCTTTTTATTTAGGAGCAATATTTGTATTAATTATGATTATCTTGCCATTATTAAAACATGTGTACTCCATGTTAGCCGATAAGGTTTTTAACTTTAGGGGCTCCTACTTAAAATTATCAATAATTTCCAACTCTTTCCAATAGGTATCATCATCTTCATCATTGGAGAGTTAAACACCACAAAATTTCGAGCTTAGTACTTTTCCAACAAGAGTCGAGCTAAGTCATGATGTTCCCCCAGCATGACTAAAGCTTGAGGGCCCCACAGATAGCCTCAACCAGAGTCGAACTCAACGGGGAGCAAGTCCTTGAGACCCATCGACAGCCATGACAACATCTTCTATCAAACATGGCAACTTCGGAGCTCAAAGTACTTAGTTTACACTAAGTATGCATTGTCAACGTATACACCCAGCGTATACACCTGACATTTTCAGCGTATACACCCAGCATATACGCCCGACAGCGTACATATCCATAGCATATACACTCAGTGTACATGCCCAGCGTACACGCCTCACACGTACGCTCAGCTTGTACGATTGATGTATACGCCCAACATGCAATTCCTGAAGATGTCATGGAAACAGCACTGCAGAACAAGATTTGGTAAAAGGTAGCAATTCACACGAACAAAGCAACCATCAGCGTATACGCCCAGTAGACACAGTGTATGCGCCCAACGTATACGCCTAGCAGACAAAGTATACATTCTCAGCGTATATGCCCAGAGTCTACGCCTGCCTGATACAACATATACACCCAACAGATGTAACATGTTGTACACTTGTAAATTTTATTCTTTTGCACCTGGTCAATGCGCCACGTGTCACCCAACTCGAGTCTAATGTCTAAACCTGTATAAACACCCCAATTTTTCATTAGAACGGGGTTGGAAATTTTTGGGCAAACCAGAGAGAAAATAGAGATGCTAGAAACCAGAGCAGAGAACCTTGTATGCTGGACCTCAACCCTGTACGCTGAGCATATAGCCTCTACGTTGTGCCTATAGTCTGAACCAGCACACGGTCATCCTTGTATCCGCTAGGGCTATTCATCCGCCTTGTGTGAAAGCCACAACTACGTTAAACTGGTGCATTGTAACTCTCACTTTGCAATAATATTGCTACATTTTCTTCCTCAAATCTATTACAGTTTTCCATTTATTGTTGCATTTTTGCTACTTACGCTCTGGTACATTTACGCTCCGTTTACATTAGTTACCCCGTTTACGCCTCGTTTTACATCAGTTACGTTGTTTACGCATAACCCAGCATATAGCACCTTGGTGTACGTTTGGGGAAATCCTTGCCTGATCTGTGTGCGAACCACTCAAGGTACTTTACCTTCGTTGATTCCAGCTTACCCTCAAGCGAAGGTAAGGTCTTCTGTGCATGTCCAACAATCCCCTGGTTTCTGTTTCCTTCTAGCCAGAGACCGATGATTTCGGATGGTACAGAAATTGGCGCTAGAAGGAGGGCCAAAAACTACCTAAAACTTGCTGTGCTTCAGAACTCCCAGCATCTACGCTGTCGAGTATACGCCAAACCTGTCTGAAAACTCCCAGCATCTACGCTGCTGAGTCTAAAACTTACTGTCTACAAAATTCCCAGCGTCTACGCTGTTGAGCATCTATGCTACTGAGCTTACGCAACTCTGTCTGCAAAATTCCCAGCGTCTACGCTACCGTCAGTATACACTACCCTCTGTACATTGTAAACCCTGTTTACACTGTACGCTAACGCTGTCTACGCTGCTTAGCGTATATGCTGCACACTCTACGCTGTAGACTCGTTTCCACTACTATTCAGTTTATGCTATATGCTCTATGCTGTAGACTCGTCTACGCTGCTACGTCTATGCTGCGTTCTCTATGCTGACTCTGTCTACGCTCTACATTAACTCTGTCTACACTCTACATTGACTCTGTCTACGCTCTACGCTGTAGACCTTGTCTACGCCGCTGATGTACTATTATACCAGTTTCATACACTTTCACTGTACCGTATTCTCAACTGTTCATCATGATGACCCCATCAGCTCTTTGGTTCCGCCCCTAACATTACCCAAAGGTGTATCATTGCCTACGCTAACTAAATACAACGGGGAGACAGACCCCAATGCTCACCTTATAACATTTAGATTAGAATTCACATTACTTCAAGCATGACCACATGCCATTTTGCGAGTGTTTCCTATGTCCCTCGCAGGGAGAGCACTTGATTGGTATTGGGCCTTGCCAAGAAACTCGATATTTTCTCTAGAGGAGTTGTTACATCAATTCGTTACCAGGTTCAAGTATAACTTGAAACCTGAAGCAACACTTGACAGCCTTATACAAGTCAAACAAACACCTCTAGAACCCATACAAAAATTCATCCAAAGGTGGAGTGCTGCTCTCAATGAGCTCCATGAGCTAATCCTAGAGATATATCTCCTCACCATTCTAAAGGGGGTTGTTAATGACTTTTTCAAATCCAAGTTATATTATCTCAATGCGCGTAACCTCAATCAAGCCTTTGTATAGATTAAAAACATAGAGGAGGTGGCCCAAAATAGCCATGATCCTGTGTATTTAGCCTTTAAGAATCAACACAGTAAGAAAGATAAAGAAAATGCTAAAACAACTATAGCGGCAGTAGTGAAAATGAAACAAGAAAATGTGGGACAACAAAGCAAACCGCCTGCTACCCCTACTAATTATGCCAAACCTACTATCGCGACTGCACCAGAATCGTCCTCATCACAGAACCCAACACCGAATCGTACGAGAAACTTTGAGAGGAAAGAACCCTCCCAATACACGTCGTTGCCTATGAAGCCATCATAATTATTTGACTAGCTCCTAAAGGCTGGATTAATGAAACATAAACAGTTATCCCCTGTCGCTATCCAGAGACATAATCGATTTTGTCAACTGGTTCAGAACCCAAGCTTAGCAATGCCGGATGAGCCTCCAGTACCGAAAGGCTTTAGAATGGATCGTTTCTGTGACTATCACCAACGTAACGGGCATGGCATAGATTATTGTTTCACCCTAAAGCAAGACATACAACTAATAATCGATGGAGGTTAGATCACCTTTGATGAAGCCAACCCGGTTCAACCGCAAAACTAGGCCATGGGTGTGTATAAAGATCCTCTAAATACCAAAGAGGCACCGTACGTCATTAACACAATCTACCTTGATAACGAAGCCGACACACCTAGCATTAACACCGTCTACTCTAACCATGATCAACAAATGTCTAATAAACCATTTGTAGTGCGTATTCCTCCCACAGTACAAACATCGACGCCTCAGTCGTCATATTCACCATAGAAGCCTTACGTCATCAGAATACCCCCTGCCGTAGTAGCTTCTAACACCCCGACATGCGAAAAACCATACGTCATGCATGTACCTCCCGCCGTCACTACCACAAACTCACCAACACCTCCTATTCAACCAACTCCCTACGTAGTCCAAGTACCACCTGTGGTTGCAACAGCGGAGGTACAACCTCCAGCCAGGCCAACTCCATACGTCGTTAGGACACCTGAATGTCCTAGTGATCGCCAATCCTTCATTTCGCAAGCACACAATAAACCCAGCCCTTATGTCATCAAGGTGCCTAGCCAGCCTGGCACTCAACCGCATGCCACCGTCCAACTGCAACCTCGCCCGACTCCATATGTAGTACGAATCCCAAAATAACCTGAGGCTCTGAAACCAACTGCACCCCCACACCACACACGGGAACACTTAGCGGACAGGCTTACACGTGAACGCTTGGAGAAGGAGCGTTAACGGCTAGCCTTAGGACCTCCCAAACCAACACCATTAAATGCAGTACCCATGACACCACATAACGATACGCCAAACACAGGCCATGAGGGTGAATCATCCAGAAAACCTGATCCACCCAAATCAACAATTCCAAAAAAAATGACAAACCAACGATGCACGAAATAAAACTGTTGGGCCCAATGGACCAAGTCACTATTGACAAACATACGCCCAATAGTAGAGACCTAGCAATAGCCCTAATGCAGGTCACGTAGGCACTCAAACAAAAGAATACTTCATTAAGCTTATATGACCTAGTTTTAACATCTCAAACACATCGCGAAGCTTTGGTGCGCATGTTAACATCTATCCCAGTAAATGAGGACTTACCTCCAAATGAACCTTCAATTCATGCGGTAATGTACTTGCCTCAAGGGTTAACTTCCAAGCCATTAAGTTTCCACAACAATAACATCAAGGTGGATGAGAAAACAGGAGAGATAACAACAACCCCTATGTTCATAACAATATGAGTAAACCAATTCAAGATACATAGGGTCCATGTAGATGATGGAGCTGCCACAAATATAGTGCCATATCCCATCATCAAACAACTCAAGCTCACAGAGCTAATCAGACCAACTGCCACCACATGTTTGAAATCATTTAGCGGGTTGCGCGTGATAGTCAAAGGCACCGTGACTTTAGACTTCATAGCAGGGGATCAATTCCCCACATCTGCTGACTTTGTGGTAATTGATGAAATGCCAAGGTTTAATCTAATCTTGGGAAGGCCCTAGTTAGCCCAAATAAAAGCAGTCTCCTCCCCTATACACCAAGAAATTCACCTGCCTTACGAAGGTGACGAAATCGTCATACACGGAAAGGCTGCAACACCCATCATCTCATCGTACATAGACACAGACCAAGGCTCAGAGGTTAAGCTTGAAGAGCCTAGACAACACGACATAAATGAACAACATCCAGTAGGCGATAATCATTTAGATACAAAGGAAAACCCACCCAAAATAGAAACACCCAGGTCTGACATCATGCATACACAACTTCCCTTAGAAACTACAACTGACACGAAAACTGAGACACACGTAGAAGCGCAAGAAAATACTAATGCGGGAACAATTCCATCAGATGTCCCTTGGGCTGAATTACCATTCAACGTGATCAGTGAAGGGGATGCTGAATATAAAATCATACTCGCTAACACTACTCCTAACGTCAAAATGAGAAAAATCAAAAAATTATTAAATCAATAAACTACAAATGGTCCAAAATGCCGTTAAACTACAAATAGTCCAGGACGACGTTAAACTATCATGTCCACAATGACATAAAACTAGCGATGATCAGAAATGGTCAGTTAATCGAGAAATCCACCCGTGTCATTCGAAACGTCCCTTGCTTACGCTAGGGCCCGAAATGGCCTTAAACTACGCATATGGCCCAAAATGGCCTTAAACTAGTGCGCATGTGGCCCGAAATGGCCTTAAACTAGATCATCCACTTATACTTTGTCTTCCTCTCAAATCCCAGCTCCATGTTTGAATTTACGCTTGCATTGCCATGCTGTCAATAATAATTTTTGCGATTATCTTTCGTTTATCATTACACTCTGACTTATAATTACATTCGCGCATTACACTTAAACCACAACAATAAACCAAAACATTTTACATTGCCATGTCATGTTTACAGTTAAACTCAAAACCAACAAAAAATTTTATACATGTAATGATGTACAATCATAAGAGTTAACTGGTTTCATTCATCTGTTCAATATAACTCAAAATTTTTAATTTACAATTCCCGTATAAATTTGAGTCAGAAAAACAAAACAAAAAACCAAAAACTAAACATTAGGGGTGGGAGGGTCGGCCCCTTTAGACCCGTTGGCATCATGAGCTCCCACTCCACTGGGGCCAGCTTCCTGAACATCATCATCACCTTGATCCTATAAAATGCAAAGGGAACAATCAACATAAGGATAAAAGAAAAAATTTCAAGCATTATGAATGAATTTCATAACAACAAAATGCTTACGGTAGGGGATCCCCCTAAGTTGAATTCGAGCTAATGAAGGATTTCCTCTTCTGAGACACTAGTCCAATCGGTCCCATCAAGGCCTGGTCGACATTTGCCAAGGCCTTCCCCTTGTCAACGGCTGACCAGGTAGGACTCTTTAAAGGGAATTCACCCACAGACACCTCCCCAGAAGCTATTGTGATTACCCTAGTAGGCGATTCCATCTCAACAGTTATGTTTTGAGCAAAGGTATCGAACACAGAGCGTAGACCTAGACCCTCCACAAACATTTCAAGTTGACACTTTTCAATTGATACTTCCTTCAACGATTTCTTATAATGATGCTTGTGGTTCTTTTTATCCTGACCCCATATGCGTACCTTGGAAGCGAAAGCCTTCCAATCTTGACACTTGAGGTTCAATAAATCCACCTGGGCCTTATGCTCTGCTAGTTTCCGAGTCAGCGACGCGTGGCGATTGAGTAGGTTCTAGTATCTAGTATACGTGACCTCGGAAGTCCACCAAGAGCGATCACCACTTAGTTTAGCAGAGGCAAACTCATACCGAGCCTTGAGATTGTCACGCTCAACTGACAACTCGGAAACTTCCTTCTCCTTTGCTTGAACTTGCAACCACAACTGCTCAATGGAACGCCTACAAGTCCAAAGCGATTTGGCGTTGTGTACCAGACCCTCTGCCACCTCCTCATAAATTGGCCTTGGTACCTACTTGACTTCTAGGGATGGTGTGGGCAAACTCTCTATGCTAACTATCTTAGAGGGATCCCACCTCAGTTTGGCACCTATGCACACGAAAACAACAAATGCTAAAATGACAAAAAAAGGGGTGTAAAACTCTAAAGCTGTAAAAAAAACTCTGAACATTTATACCTATCTTAGGGTGGGCTTCCTGAATGTGTTCAAAAACCTCCTCAACGATGCCAACCACAAAATCCATTTTACTTGGCATTTCTGTCCAAGTAAATGGTCCACGAGTACGAGATGGACTAACCTCCGTGGTCCTTTCAGGAGGGACCGTTTTCATGCGCACGTCCAACCGCATCGTTCTGATTTCACTACCTTCATCTGGAAGCGATGAAACATAAAAATAAAATACCATAAAAAAACAACTCACAAAGAGATGCAATAAAATAAAAGAAAACATACCGTGTTCCCTGTCCCCTTCTGGGTTTGGAGGGTCACCAAGGTCCAACCTTCCCTTGAGGAAGCTACTGGACATTTCATCGACACCACTCTGGTCATCGACCAGTTCAGTCTCCGTGGTATCTTCCCATAGCTCCTCCATCCCTCCCGCCTGATCTTTGCTCACATCTTCCTCCTCAGTCATTAACTCCGTTGTAGCCTCCTCCTCTTAAATGATAATCTCTAATTCTTGCCTCCTCACTTCTCGAGTCAAGTCTGAAGGCATTAGTGGCATGTAGGTAGTCAAAATCAAAATTATGAATAAGACAAAAATGATAAAGCAATAAGTGTACTAAGTTTCCTTACCTCGGACAGGCATCTTAAACCGTATACGCTTCACTCGTGGCTCGTCCACATTTGAGGCCTCCTCAGTTGAACGTTCACGCTTAGTCAGCTTCGACTTGGCCTTACCGATGGTCTCTTTGATGACCCGTTCTGCTCTCTTGGTGGTATAAGGCACATCATCTAGTTCCAACCCCACACTATCACATGTGTGGATTGAGGTACTAGATGACCCCCCTGTCGTGATAGATATGGATTCATCAATTCCCTCAGGTGCATCTTGGGACTCAGCTATTTCAAACAAATGGTTGATCCATGGGCAGGATAATTGACCTCGATCCCATAGAACATACTTATTGTCCGCAAAAACCACTAGAAATTCAGCTAAGCGGAGAAGATAACTGGCAAAGAATGCAAAGGTAAAGTGGAACTACGCCTCGAAATTTGAGCGCAATCGCACTATCTCCTTATGAAGGCCCGACAACAAAAATTGGGCCCAGTTATAATGCATTCTGATTTCTATGATGGTTCGCATAATACACACAGCTTCAACACCAAGACTCCGCACCTGAGAAAGGGATTTAGGGAATACCCATGCCCTAAATAGGGGATATAGTTTATTAACTTCTTCAACCTTTGACTTCCCTTGCATAGGGAATCCCTTAGCACCCTTGGTAACACCCAACTAGTCCTCTAATTCACGAACCGTATGGAGCTCTTTATGAGCCCTATCCAAAACTACATTTATACCATCCGTCGGTATGCCAAACAGGTTCGAAAAGAATTTAGGCGATAGATGGAAAACTATCTTAACACCCTTAATCCGGGTGCTATAGTAAGAGATGGATTTGTCGAATGAATCAACAATTCCGATCATTTCGGCTATCGATACATCAGTGCTCGGAGTTGTAAAGAGCTCCAT
Source organism: Gnetum montanum (assembly GCA_015680685.1). Classification (NCBI taxonomy): domain Eukaryota; kingdom Viridiplantae; phylum Streptophyta; class Gnetopsida; order Gnetales; family Gnetaceae; genus Gnetum; species Gnetum montanum. The sequence continues at coordinate 167,168 of MNCI01007809.1, forward strand.
AAGGCCGACGTCACCTAAACAATGGACAATGGATGGCAAGGCATGGGTACGCAACCATTTCTAAGCCTTACTGATCTCCTCGAACTTCATCGAGAGAGTACTCTCAGTTTGTCCTGTTGCGACAGGGTCTCCGCTGGGAGGGACATCAACTGTGGATACAATTCAAAATCATCACATCAGTATAACCCCCGGCAATTGAACAAACACCTTAACACATTTAGAAAATATTGTAACTTACCTTAAGCAGTGGACTTAGAGGTGCTACCCAAGTCAAAGTCACGAGGGAAAATTGGTCCCTTAGGCGACCAATCTCCATGCAACCATCCACGAGCTATGCATTGTGTGAACGCTCTAGAAAACTGTTTATGAAAATGTACAATATCACCCTTGGTTTGAGCTAACACAGCTCCGTGAAGGGTGGGACCTACCATAAAGGTCTCTAGAGTGGTATGAGCTAAGGCAAGCCCATCATCATCCACGCATGTTCTATCTAGGTTAACTTGGGGCCTGCAAAAGAATGGTTTGCAAAAGAATAGTTGTTAAAATAGAAGCAAATGCCAAACGACAAAAAACAAAAAAAATAGAAATGACAAGCTTAAACGATCTTACCTATCCACCTGGTACACTATGCCAGGAGGGTTCTGGAACAACGTGTGTGCACGCGCAGCTAAAAATAGAGTGTTGTTGAGATAATCCTGCCCTTGCGGCAATAGGGCCCACAAGCGCGCTAATGGGCGAGTAGACCTGGGCCTGCCAGATGGACCGTCCTCGATCACAAGTGGCCCCTCATCGATATCCTCCATAAAAACCACCACTCCCTCTGAAGCTCCTGACAACATGGCCTCAAGCACGCTCCGTGCCACTTGTTCGTTCAGGTGTGACCAGATCACCACTTTAAATCTGTCTAGCACGAAGGCGAGGAATTCACACACCCCTTCCCTAAACCAAACCCCATTGTTGTCAACAGTCAGATCTGGGGTAGGTTCATCAGCCTCAATGGGGCCAAACCATGCTAGTACTCCGACTAGCTCAACTACCAAGAGAAAAGGTTCAGTGTCCCTACAAGCAACCAAAATGCCACGGTAAATCAGCGATACATAAAAATGAGACGAAAAACAAAATTTCACATTGTAGGCCGATACTTAGAAAAATTACTAACTGTTTACGCTCAGCATATACGCTACCTAACCCAGCATATACATTGTCAAAAACTGTTTACGCTCGGCGTATACACTACCTAAAACGACGTATATGTTGTCGAAAAAAATGTTTACGCTCATCTTATATGCTGTGAAAATCATCAGCGTATACGTCGTAAAAGCCTTCAATGTATACGCTGTGTAAACAGTTTACATTGAACACTGTGAAAATATTTTACACCGAACACTGTGTAAATAGTCAGTGTATACATCGCAAAAACTAGTCAACGTATACGCTGTGAAAATCGTCTATGCTACATACTGATAAAATCATCTATACTTCATGCTGGTAAAATTGTTTACGCTGTGCATTGACAAAACAAGTTTACGCTATACTCGAAATCCTCTACGCTAGTTTTCTACGCTGGGCGTATATGTCAAAAACCTCTACGCTAGTTGTCTACGCCGGGCGTATACGCCGAAACCCTCTACGCTAGTTGAGATTGTCTATGCTACGAAAACTGTCTATGCCAAAATAGTATGTACAGATGAAAATAACTAACAGAGGCAGGATTAGAGCCTACCTATGTGATGATCCAGGCCACGATGGAACCCTTAGCCTGGGCAGACACTGCAGCATGGCCTCGCTCTCCTCCACGAAAGTCAGATCAAGCCCCTTCCTCCCCTGGCCTTCCACCTCCTTGCCCTTGCCCATTTCGGTGTCCTCTATGCTGCAATTGATAAGGTTTACTCTGAGTCTAAGCCTTTACACTCATGCTGAGTTGAGGCGTCTACACTGACGCTTGAACCTCTATGCTCACGCTGAGCCTCTACGCTGGAGTTGAAAGTTTACGCGTACGCTAGAGTTGGAGGTTTATGTTGGGGTTTGGTCATCTACGCTTACGTTCACTGTTTACGCTTACGCTTACCGTCTACACTTACGCTCACTGTTTATGCTTACGCTCACTGTTTATGCTCACGCACGATGTTTACACTTGCTTCTAGTTTACAATGTACATAAATGACACCCCTACGCTATATATATAGCGCCGAGCGCCACCGCCGCCGCTGCCGCTGCCACCTTACATTTTGTTTCCTTTTTCATTTTATTTCTTACTTGTTTTAGTTAAATTTGTTCAAAAAAAATCCAAAAAAGTATATATAAAAAAAACAAAACAAATNGAGACTCTCCTGTGCAAATTTTACGGTGAATATTCGGCCCGGTATGGCCTTAAACTGCCATCACGGCCTGGTAAGGCCTTAAACTACCACATAAAAATCCCCTTCGTCCCAGTAAGGCCTTAAACTACCACCTGCGGATCACAATTGGCCCGGTACAGCCTTAAACTGCCATCACAGCCCAGTATGGCCTTAAACTGCCATCATGGCCCGCTAAGGCCTTAAACTGCCATGCATCCCGATGTGACGATAAACCACCATCATTTATGTACACACGATTTAAGTTGCTAGAGAACATGGAACAAGACCTATTAGCTCATTCTACTCTCTGTTTATTGGCAGGAGCAAGCCCGATGGATTGTCAGCATTTATCCGCACTGTTAATCATCGATGGACCATATGGAAAAATCATAAGAGAAATCGACATAAACTCCATCAACTTAGATACATCGACGGAAGACACTCTCATAGCCTCGACACAACAAACGCTAGATAACCACAAAGGTATGATAAAATCTCTTGACATAGAAGCTGAAAACATCACCGAAGATCCATTGACCGAAACCCCGATCGTTATGCCTGATGGTGAAACCAAAATATTAAAATTAAGTACATTACTACAACCTCAACTGGCCAAAAACATAGAAGATGTGCTTCAAAATAACATGAAAGCATTCACTTGATCTTACACCGACATGCCCGGGTTAGACCCTCGAATTGTCCAGCACAACATTATCCTTGATCCGAAATTAAGACCCATAAAACAAAAGGCACAAAATGTTAAACCCGAGGTAGCATTGGCAGTTCGTAATGAGATCACCAAACTTTATCAAGCTAGTTTCATTCGGGCTGTCGATTACACCGATTGGGTATCCAACATGGTCATAGTCCCGAAGAAGAACAGAAGCATTCGCTTATGCATTGACTTCTGAGATCTGAACATTACGACCATAAAAGATGATTTTCCTCTACCCAGCATTAATCAACTTGTTGACTCGACCACTGGACACACCCTATTATCTTTTATGGATGGCTTCTCGGGATACAACTAGATAGGCATTAACTCGAAGCATCAGCTCCAGACTACCTTTATGACACCATGGGAACCTTTTGTTATATAATGATGCCTTTCGGTCTCAAGAATGCTGGGGCCACATATCAAAGGGCGATGACATTCATTTTTAGCGACTACATGCTACAATTGCTCAACGATTACGTGGACGACATTGTGGTTAAATCAAAGACATCAGAACAACATGTATAAGATCTTGCCCTAGTACTAAAGCGTTGTTTAAAATATGAACTGAGACTTAATCCAAAGAAATGTATCTTCGGAGTCAAGACAGGAAAAATGCTTGGATTCATAGCCTCAGAAGCAGGGATATGAGTAGACCCCGATAAGGTTAAGGCCATAACAAATTTAAAACCACCTCGCAACCTTACCAAACTTCGAGGTCTACAAGGTAGATTACAATTCATCAGACGTTTCATAGAAAAACTAACAGATAAGTTGAAACCTATGAACCACCTGCTACGTAAGAATGTTCATTTTGAATGGACTCCACAGTGCCAGGAAGCATTTGACAATATTAAAGCAATACTTGTTCAACTACCCACAGTTTATCCACCTCAAAATGATAAACTGTTTTACATCTACCTTGCCACTTCAGACTCATCGATCACGTCCATGCTTTGCTAGAAACAAGATGATGGAACTGAAGTCCCTGTCTACTATTTAAGCCATGCATTAGTAGGCCATGAGAAGAAATACAACGAGGTGGAGAGGTCATGTTTAGCCCTGGTCTTTTCTCTAAAGAAATGGTGACATTACCTCTTCCATAATCAAGTCAACATAATTTGCAAGTATAATGTGCTCAGAGCCATCACCGCAAATATTTACGAGACAAGTCAAATAGCCCGTTGGAAAGCCATGATAGCCGAGTTTGACCTACATTACATAGCGCAATCATCAATTAAGGGTCAAGCCATAGCAAATCAAATGACCACGTCACCAACGCATGATCAAGCAACAATAGAGCCAGAATTCCCTGACGAAAATATAAGTGTAATAGCCATCATACCCGATGACTACGAAGCCGTTTTGAACTTTGATGGAGCATCCACCTCTCGAGGGGAAAGTGCTACCGCTGTCATCACCTATCCCTTTGGGGAGATCAGACCCTTTGCTTATCGTTTCAATTTTCACTGTACCAACAACATAGCAGAGTACGAAGGTCTCCATAGAGGTCTCATGGCAGTACTAGCTTCAGACATCACACGGCTTATGGTCAAAGGAGATTCACAACTAGTTTTGAACTAAGTCACAGATGTTTATACATGCAAAGCGTCACATTTATAACCATACTGTGACTTAGCCAAACATCTAATAAAATGATTCGAAAACATAAACGTGCAACATGTCTCCAAAAATGATAATACCATCGCAGACGCACTGGCCACCTTAGCGTTAAACATATCGCCTGACATGTTCCAACCATTGCCAAGCTCTATAATCAGCTGTGCAAAAACCATAACCGATACGCTCGATACATTGTCAATTGCATCTGTTAGTACAACACACGTGATAGAATGGTATGATGACATAAAAGAGTACCTTCTACGTGGTGAAACACCGCAACACTTAATGAATGCACAAAATGACCCGATACGAAAACGTTCTAAGCAATATGCACTAGTAGGGGACACCTTGTGTCGTCGATCCTATGAAGGCATATTGCTAACATGCGTTAGTAGCATCGATGCCTAAACAATTGTTGAGCAAGTACACGACGGGCTATGCGGAGGACATATAGCACCTAAAGCAATGGCAACAAAAATAAGACGCTTAGGCTATTATTGGCCACACATGGAGTATGACTGTCCCTCCAAGGCTAAAACATGCAGTACCTGTCAAAGACATAGTAATCTAATCCATGTCCCACCAAATGAGTTGCATAAAGCACAAATCACATGGCCCTTTCAAAGGTGGGGGTTAGACCTTATCGGACCAATAACACCCTCATCTTCAGCAGGGCATAGTTTCATCATAACCGCAACAGAATACTTCACAAAGTGGGTAGAAGTTGTTCCCCTTCAAAAGACCACATCTAAACACATATGCAACTTCATTCTTGAGAACATTGTGACCCGTTTTGGTATCCCCATGACCATCATCACTGACAAAGGGCCACGATTCAGTAGTGCCGAAACCAAAACTTTCTGTGAAAGTTTGGGGATCAAAAACTCATTTTCATCCCCTTACGACCCTTAGAGCAATGGGCAAGCAGAGGCCACCAACAAAACCATTATTACTATACTTAAAAAGATGCTTACCCAAAGAAAGAAAAGATGGCACAAACAGCTAATATATGCATTGTGGGCCTATCGTACTACACATCAGACTTCAACAGGTAAAACACCATATAGTCTTGTTTATGGTTCAGAAGCTGTTTTACCCTTAGAATTACAAGTACCATCTTTAAGGATCACACTTTCTGGACTCCTCGATGAAGGGCAAAATAATTACCTTTGCATCATTGACCTAGACTCGGTGGAGTTGGAACGCATACGTGCACTCGATTAGATTCAATGATACCAAAAACAACAACGGCAAGGCCATCGACACGACATTCATAAGCACCCCATCAAAGAAGGGGACTTTGTACTTAAGGCCGTTCGGGAACACCCGGATAAATTCTCAGCCAACTGGGAAGGGCCCTACTTGGTCACCAAAGCATACGACAATGGAGCATTCAAGTTAGCTGATATGGAAGGGCATAAGCTTGCAAATTCGACCAATCACTTGTTTTTGAAACCGTTCCACATTTGAGTACAGGCTCAAGTATGTGGCAGTCCTAGCATCATGACTATAAACTAATACCACAACTCGTCCGGGAATCATGACGGTAAACTGATACCATAGAACAGTCCTCGAATCACAACTACAAACTGATACCACAACTCGTCCTGGAATCATGATGGTAAACGGATACCATAGAATAGTCCTGGAATCATGACGGTAAACGGATACCATAGAATAGTCCTGGAATCATGACTTAAAACTGATACTGTAGCTCATCCTGGCATCATGACAATAAACTAATATCACACAGTGTCCGCAATGACAATAAACTAGCACCTATCTCGTACAACAGTAAACTGCCACAGTCCCACTTGCCGGAGTCCACTTAGACTATAAACCGATTTGTCTCTTCATGGTCCGCTAAGACTAGAAACTAGTAATGTACCATCTGCCACAACACTAAACGGGAAATGTCCGATGGGTTATGACATAAAATTAACCCATGCTAGTCCGCTAAGACTATAAACTAGCAATTTCATCTCTAGTTCCTCAATCAGTGGCTGCATTCGAACTTCATTAGAATCGCTGCATCGCTTGCCATTAGCCAATCCTACCGACATTGCTGCCATTTATATACAGTGCCTAAAATCTCATCCGGTGCCTTTGTTTCATTAGTAGCTATTTAAGTCTAAGCTTTCTTACGCACTCGTGGTTTTCTTGTCTTCTTAGAGTTGTGTTTGCAGGATGACACTCAGAGGTGTTCGCACAAGAATGCACTTCGTCATAAGCAGCAAAGTGAGACGTTGTTCACCGTGCACGTGATAAGACTAATCAAGTCATTCACTAGTACATCCCCCATTTCATGTCCCACCTACCCCTCAACACCTTATACTTGGTTACATCTCGAACACATCCGGTACAGCCAGAAACATTGAACATACTATTGCATATCGCACAACTCCTAAGCGGTTGCAACCCAAAACATGGGGCTTGAGCTTGAGTATAAGATCAAAACAAAGCTCTTCACAAAAAAAAAGAGCATTGTCACTTCCCGCATAAAACACAAGATGGGACGGTAGTTGCCTCAAAAACAAACTCTCATGTCTAAAATAATCAAGAAACATCCCATTGCATGGCTTTGGCTCTTTGCCAACAGGCTCCTCCTAGAACACTAAACAAGGGCTCTGTTCCTCCAAAGAATGCAACGCATCACTACATGGCTTTGGTTTTGTCGACAAGTTCTCTTGGACATTGACCAAGGGTCTTGTTCCGCCAAAGGACACACATCTCATGTTTTGATTCCAAGTCTGCTAAACAATGGATGTTGACAAGGATCAACATGATACACACCAGAGCATCTCCTTTACCATGCACAATCCCTTGGTCAACTCTCAATCCCCACAATCCCCATGTCCCTATTCAGCTACAAATTTTACTTCCCCAATCCTAGGTATAGCTGAACATGGCACGATGATGTCTAGCCAAGGTGCCAACGGACAACGTTCCTACCAAGCTGCTTATGGTGTTTTGCACTTCTTTGTCGATGCTTCTTGGGTCAATTCCTTCAAGTGTCAACAAAGAGGGTCCAATGAAACACCACAAAATTTCGAGCTTAGTACTTGTCTAAGAAGATTCGAGCTAAATCATGATGTTCCCCCAGCATGACTAAAGCTTGAGGGCCCCACAGACAACCTCAAGCAGAGTCAAACTCAATGGGGAGTAGGTCCCTAAGACTCGTCGACAACCACAACAATATCTGCTATCAAACATGGCAACTTCGGAGCTCAAAGTACTTAGTTTACACTAAGTATGCATTGTCAGCGTATACGCCCAACATTTTCAGCGTATACGCCCGACATTCTCAGCGTACACATCCATAGCGTATATACTCAGCGTACATGCCCAGCGTACACACCTCACAAGTACGCTCAGCCTGTATGACTGATGTATATGCCTAGTATGCAATTCTTGAAGATGCCATGGAAACAGCACTACAGAACAAGATTTGATACAAGGCAGCAATTCACACGAACAAAGTAACCATCAGCGTATATGCCCAGCAGACAAAGTATACATTCTCAGCGTATACGCCCAGCACATCCAGCGTATACGCCCAGAGTCTACACCCGCCTGATACAGCGTATACACCCAACAGATGTAACATGTTGTACACTTGTAAATTTTATTCTTTTACACCCGGTCAACGTGCCACGTGTCACCCAACCCGAGTCTAACATCTAAACCTATATAAAAACCCCAATTTTTCATTAGAACGGGGTTGACAATTTTTGGGCAAACCAGAGAGAAAATAGAGACGCTAAAAACCAGAGCAGAGAACCTTGTACGCTGGACCTCAACCTTGTACGCTGAGCATATAGCCTCTACGTTGTGCTTATAGTCTGAACCAACACACGGTCATCCCTGCATCTGCTGGGGCTATTCGTCCACCTTGTGTGAAAGCCACAACTGCATTAGACCAGTGCATTGTAACTCTCACTTTGCAATAATATTGCTGCATTTTCTTCCTCAAATCTGTTACAGTTTTCCATTTATTTTTACATGTTTTCTACTTACGCTCTGGTACGTTTACGCTCCGTTTACATCAGTTACCCCTTTTATGCCTCGTTTTACATCAATTACGTTGTTTACACATAACCCGGCGTATAGCACCTTGGTGTACGTTTGGGGAAATCCTTGCCTAATCTGCGTGTGGACCACTCAAGGTACTCTACCTTCGTTGATTCCAACTTGCCCTCAAGTGAGGGTAGGGTCTTTTGTGTGTGTCCGGCAATCCCCCAATTTCTGTTTCCTTCCAGCCAGAGACTGACGATTTTGGACAGTACAGAGAGTTGGTGATGAACTTGCTCAACTTTATCCATCCCTTTGATGTAAGCACATGTTAAGCTCTCAATAGGTTCCATGCATAGTGTGCTACTATTAAAGTTAGTTGTCAACCACTGGATGCCATCTTGTGTTTATGGTTTCTGCATACATGCACCTTTAGATATATATTTCATGTGCACACTAATTGCATGCTTGAATGAATGTACTCTTAATGAACTGGATTTTTTACATGCAATTGTACCCCTTATCACTATATGTGATGCATGGAACATGCTTCTTCTCTAAATGCCCAAATTCATTTTTCCTTAGAGATTTCCAAGGAAAGGTCCCTTATGCTCATTCATCCATCAACTGTGCTTCACCATGCCCTTTCTATAATCATGGGAAAGTCAACTTTACAATTTTCTACCTTAATCACTAGAAAATCAGCAAGATAGGACCACCCACAAGCTATGGTCACAATCTTTTTCACTAGTCCCAAAGGAACAATGATTGAATGATCTGCCAATTCTAAATGAATATTGCTCTTCCTAAGAGATGATAGGTTCTAGGTTTTGTACATGTCATGGAAGATGAGATTGACTCCAAAATTAGAATTAAGAAGGGCCTTACATTGCTCATGTCTAGTTATCTATAAGTAAATGAGAGAACTTCCTGGGTTAAATCTTTTCATGGGAAGATTGCCAACCTTGATCTAATCAGAAACAACATTAGTTAACATCACAGTGTAGATCCAAGGAAACATTTGGTTTGAAGGAAACTTGAATGTATTTGATGCAGAAGATAAAGGTGTTGGAGATATGGGGAAACCAGCCACATTAGGTTTGGGAGGATTATAAGATTAGAAAAAGGATTGTTTCCTAGATCAATTATCTGAACCATGTGGTTGGAAAGTGGATTATGAATGTAAAACCCTTGTACCATTTTGTTCCTATGGTTGTGGAGGAATTTCATCCTACATGGATGGAAAAGGAGGTAACTGGGTTGAGGGAGGAGGGATGTGTGCATATAGGTGTGGAGGGTGGTATGGGTATGGGTGTTTTTCTCGAGTAGATAGTAAATGAGCTCGATGATACTTCAAAGGGTAATAGTGATGCTGAAATGAGGCATGGCTTACAAAACGTCTTGAAGATATGGGTTGCTAAACATAGTACCCATATGGATATAGTTGCTTAGAGGGGCACAACTATCTTAGCAATGGAATTCCTCATTACTGTGGTTGGTGCCACTATTGGTATTGTTCATATGGTTTTCATGGGGCTCCACTTGGATAGTAAGCTTGTTGTTATTGGTGGAACTTCCTTGGATTACCTTATGGATAAGGTAATCATCTGGGTTCTTACCTCCATGCTAGTTGAGGATTCAACATGTACACACTAGACTCTTGTAAGTGTGAAATCATAGGACAACTTCCCTTAAGATGTTCATACTAACAAATGTCACAACCAATGTCATCATCATTAGATTTTTTTTTCATAACTTCTTCTACTGCAACAACTTTGCCCTTACCTCTATAGTAAGTACATTCAGCTTCTTACCACCTTCTGTGATTACGATCATTATTTTGCTCTTTAGATTCTTCAACAATCTTCATAGGAGTTTGGAATTTTTCATCCAAAGAGTTCCATAACTTATCAACCTTTGTTGAAATATCAAACATTGATTTTTGGATGGGTAATGTTTTCTTGTTCACCACTTCATTGAGTGGTGACTCCTCCTTGTCACAAAATTGGACCTCTCTTTTCCTGATGAAAGGGTCCCTATTATATTCTTCCATACTTTCCCTTTTTGCAACTCACCTTCTTCTTTTGCAACATGTTCTATCAACCTTTATATCTAATGAGCTCTTAGTTCAGATAATCTCCCTTGGGCATAAACCCCAAGAGTTCTTCTGGTTTCTGCTCTGAGCCCATTCTATGATGTGGTAAAGTTTTTTCCTCTAAGAATAACCATGTCCAAGGCATCAATGTAAGAGAGTAGTATTTTCCCATGGTGGCATCCAAGGGTTCATATGTTCCCTATTTCTAACCTTGGATTTTCCTTCTCAGGTTGTACACTTTGGAGTACATTTGATATTTTTCATTCAATAACTCTAGCATTGTACTCCATTTGTGGATGGATTCTAGCTCTAAAGAGTGATGCTAGCTTTTAACCTTTTTGATGAGTGTCCTAGGGAATAGCTTGAGTTTCTGCCAATCATTTTCAATGTCTTGTAAGGCGTAAGCATCATGGAAATCTTGTAAATGTGTCTGTAAATTAGAGTTGTATCCCCCTCAAATCTTGAGATATTTTTCATGTTTAAGCACTTGATCTAACTATCTTTCATATGCCTATTTGGAATCTTAACTTCCTCTGCAATGTTAAGCATGCTTTGAATCACAAAGAGAAGCTCATCATCATCATTATTTCATTGTCATTGATGATGTCCTCTATTACCCCTTTGATTATTATGGGCATGGCAATTAGTATTATTGCCTCTTTGCTCACCTCAATCATAGTTATTCCTTCTACAACATCTTTTAGAATCAAAAGAGGAAGAAGAATTAGATGCATATGAAGAGGGAAAAGAGGGAGGAGGTTTGCCTCCACCATGAAATATACCAATCTCCCCTTGGTTAACACAACCACATCCATTATTTTTCATATCATCTTGATGCTTGTTTGACCCCTTACCTTAACTACCATCTTTCTTTGAACCTAAATTATGGAATGTAGACTATAGATTCAAGGTCATAGCCTCATCACTAGTAACAAAGGGTAAAGAATCTTCATGCTAAGTGTCCTTAAAGGCAGGATCCTTGTTGTTGTCTTGGTTCAGTAGGAATAAGGGATTAGTGAACTGTTTCCCCTTTGCATCCTCATGATGCCTCTCCTAATGTTAATCTCACCTATGTTGTGTTTCAATGGGATGGTAGTCTTGAGTATCATAACCATTCACAACATATTCCTCTTAAAGATCTAAGATTCCTAACTTCTTTAGAGTTTGAAGTAGCATCTTGAGCCCAAATCTATCAAGGGGCAATACAATGTTTCCTTCTATATCATGCCATCGTAATTACTCATCCTGATGTAGAATGAAGGTGAAATTAGACACATACTCATCTAGATGAATATATATCACTTTTCACTCTTGTGGGACTAGCGGTTTTGTATCATTTCACCTGTGAGAAGAAGAAATTTTACAAACAAATAAAGTATCAGTGTGCTTTTGTAGTCATATTATTTGGGAATGATATTGACCTTGGGATTCATCCAATGATATTAATGATATCCACTAAGCCTAGATAGTGCATGTTTCAACAAACAGAGTCCCCAACAATGAGACTAATGATGAGTGGTGAAGAGGTACCCCTACACCTAACATATGAATCATGAAGCACTCACGTGTGATCTAATCAAATTCTGTGGACTCTCTAGTTTTTGATGCACTAGTCTTCTAGGAAATGAACCTTGCCCTAATGGTCATTCATTATCTTCCCAATTACACTTATGATGCACAATAGTATGGTTAAGTGTGATCAAGGCATATGATTTTTATCATTTTACGTTTTATAGTTTTGGTAATTAAATAGAGAGATGACATGGTTTAATGACTAATTTAATTTAACTACTTAACTAGCCTTTTAACTAGTCCTAACATACGTATCTAGTTCCACTTTCTGTAAACATCCTGAACCCATGTATCCACTGTTGGGTTAACTAGCACTACACTATTGGGTGCACCAAGTAATAACACTACTGGGATTACCAAGTGAATATGTGTTTATGCTTGAAGCAATCGTACTTATGTATTTAATCTATCTTTCTTATCTCACTTAATTACTCAATTATCTTAATTACTAGAAAACATTGAATAAATAACTAAAAGCATTAAATGCATGAATAAAACATCTTAAACTATCCAAAATGGTGCAAGGTTTATCAAGAAGCTTGTCTTTACTGTCATACACACTAGTGTGGTTTAGGTACAACAGTGTTTGAATAAAGATCTATACACTCAATGACTCCTACTACGAGCACTTGAGAAAATATTCTAACTTTCAAATGAATAAAATACAAGAGCTTCAATACTCCTATTAATTTTTATGCCCATAAACATGGCTAGGGAGCTCATATTTATACTTTTTTCTCTAGGGCTATGTCGACAAGGCACCATCAACATAGTAAATGCTACATCAACAAGACAACATCATGTAAATGGGGCCCCATCGATGGGGGCCCATCAATGTGACACTTTAATGCTCATCAGACACTATTTTGGAGAATAAAATTAGTTCATGGGCAAAAATTCAAGGTCTTTATGTTTAGTTACAAGTAGGTTTCTAGAGGAATCATTCTACTATAGCCCATCTAATAACTTTGTGTTATTGTGTAGAGAAAGAAAAAAGATCCAACCATATAAATTTTATCTATTTTGTTGATTTCTCCAAGGCTTGTGATTCTAATGCTCAAGATAAACTCTAGAAGAGATTGGATAGCATTAGCATTCTACAAGATCTCTTTATAGTTGATAAAAGAATCTATGAGACTGTTAACATTATTATTGAAGATAATCTTACTAGAGAAGGAATAATTATTAATAGCTTAGTTGGAGTTAAATAAAATTTTTCTTTGTCCCTTATTCTTTTTGGCATATTTATAGATGAATTGGAGAAATGGATGCAAAATACCTCTACTCATAATATGCTATGTTTGAACATGATTCTCTTTGTAGATGATCCAACCTTAATTGCATAATCAACTATAGAATTAAATTATATGCTTTAAATTCTTCATGACTACTATAACCATTCTAGTATTAAAGTTGTCGTACTAGAAATAGAAATTATAGTTTTTTTTCTTGGAGAAAAAAGATTTAATATATGTGAATCTTATAAATATTTGGATTTTGGATTTTCTAATAATTATAGTTGAAATACCCTTATGGCTCAAAGGGTTTCAAGTGGCATGCAAGCTCTATTTTCTCTCAAAAATAATTGTAGTAGGAAACAAAATTTTGGCATGGAAAATCAAAAGGAAACTTCTTTGTAGTCTTGTCTAGTGTAAGAACACATCCTTTCATCCTCTTGTTCTTCCCTCTGTGTGTGTTTGGCTAGTTTCGGGCTCTATGGAAATAACTTGGAGATCAAGGAGATGTCTTGGTTGGGAGTCAAGTCTTCCCATAAGACATTTTTAGTCTAGTAGGAGACATCTATAAATTGGAGGAGACATCTTAGGAAAAACATCTTGTGAATAGTGGACATGTCTCAAGAAAGACATCTTGTCCAAGAGGAGATGTCTTACCTAGAGAGGAGACATCTTCCAAAAATAGCAAATGCCTTGTCCAAGAGTTGTATTTTCATAGGAGACAACTCAAGAATGCCAAAGATGATCCATACAATTGAGAAACTTCTAGATTTGACTATTACAAGTTTGAAAATAAATAGGATCTGCAGGGAAAAGATAGAAATAGCATATAAACTCTAAGTTGAGCTTGTGGAAAGTTTTCCTATTTTTTTATTTATTTTCTTAATAAATTTATTGGTGTTTCATGCTTATACATGAGGGATGAATCAAGAGTGATAGAGAAGTCTTTAGGAAATCTCTTGAGCTAAGGAGAACCTAGCAAGAGTGTGGTAGAGCACATTGAATGAGTGTAGGAATGATTTTAGCTCCAAGGTTAATGTATGTGGATTAGCCTATGTGTTCTTATCTCTTGTTTGCTTCTCTAAACTAAATCTCAGTTCAAGGTTATGGAAGAGATTTTCCATTAATTGTGTCTTGCATTGAGAACAACCATTGTGCATTAATAGAGCCTCATGCTCTACAATATTTTTTGAGTGTTTGAAAGGTTTTTTGAGTTTTGGAAATCCTGTTATAATCATGTCATTGATTAATTGAACATATATAGTTTTCTTATGTCCTATCAATTTAATTATCTTTTTATAATATCTACATTTAGTATTTGAACATGATTTAATATTAAAGTAAGCCTACTATAGCATTATTGGTATTAGAGTGCTTATTTGGGTGTGCACTTGTTTCAATAATTTTTGTTCATTTCAAATGATGCTAAAGAAAAAATAGATTTAAGCACTAAATAGTGACATGAAGAGCATGAAGTAAGCCTTCCAGATGATGGTTTCTCAATTAGATGAAATTATCACAAAGGTAGATAGAAATATTGGTCTTACCCATAATCAAACACACAGAGGTGATAAGCATGCATGATCAGATAAAGAAGTTTCACAACTATGCGGAAATGAAGTGGATTATGAGAAAGGAAAATCCATCTATTAAAGTGTACGAACCCATCATCCAAGGATTCCAATGGAAGAAAATTATATTCCTCATATGAGAATTTCCAAGACTCCAACGATGGTAAATATTTCTTCACCAAGTAAGCTTGATGAAGCAGATAAAGCAAGGCTTACTAGAGTTTTAGAAATGTTGATTGAATTGAAGAATTTCAATGGTATAGATGGAACCAATGCTTTCAAAATTTAGCTAAAGGTACTTGAGAAGTATTTCCAATTGGAAGAACTTGAGGGTACCTATCATTAAATCCAAATTAAAAGGTATGGCTTCTACTTGGTGGAAAAATGAGTCCTAGGATGATGAAAGATAAAATGGTTAACCTATCAAAGATTGGGATTTAATGAAATACAAGTTGAAAAGAAAATTTGAATAGTCTCATCAGAGATAAGAGTATACTATAAAGTTGAAATTTCTAAGACAATATAACAAGGATGTTAAAGAATTTTACATTAAATTTTATGATCTATTCCATCAAGCTAAAATAAACTAGGATCACTATGACTAGACTTCAATCATTTTAGAAGGTCTTAAAATGATTTATTAGCAATAGTAATCTTTTTATGAGCCATAAACCCTTGATGATGCTTATGATTTGGCACTCAAGGAAAGAAATTAAGTGGATTCAAAAATAGAAGCAAAAAAAATTCCAAGTGAAAGGAGAAGGGATCCAAGTAAAAATCTAAAGACAAGGATGGAAGCCATGATAAGAAGACTAAAAGAGGTAATGAGAAGGACCAAGTCAAAAAGAATCAAGGTAAAGAGGGTAAAGGTCAAGGCAGCAGGTCATCAAAAATCCAACACTTTAAGTATGGAGAATGGAAATACAAACAATGGAACTATTCACTTCAGAAGGTAGCCAAGGGAAAAGATGTGTAAACCATGCAGGTGAAAGAGACATCAAGCCAAGATCTTCAAAGAGGTAATCCTAATGCTTCAAAAATTTAGAATGTTTTTGAATTAAATTTTTGTGCATTCATGGGGAATGTGAAGAGGATATCATCCTAATAGAAAATTATTATGTTAGATTGGGGTTAGATGTTTGCTTCGTGGGAAATGGATTCATGCTTTCATTGATGAAAAAACCCAAGAAAATGTTATTTCTTCTAGGGTAGTTGCTAGATTAGGTTTGGTAACTAATCCTCATCCTAAATCATATAAGATGCATTGGTTATCTAGGTATTTTTGCCAACAGGCAAGGGAATAATATACTTTGAAATTTAAAATTGAAGGTTTTTCATAATGTTGTGAGGTATGATGTATTTCCAAAAGAATGTGTTGATGTAATTCATACTATGCTTTGGAATTTTGACAATGGTGCTTAGTTTGATGAAGCAAGAAATATGTGAAGTGTAGCTAGACCTAATGAAATTAATGAATTGATCCCTATTATGGCTAGAAAAGTGAGGTAGCAAAGTTTACTTAATGCTTCCTTAATCCTCCTAGGAGAGAGAGAGAATGCATGAAGGAACATGATGAAATAGGTTTTGGTTTTATTATTATAACAAAACTTTCTACTATCCTTGATAATGTACAAGTTGGACTTCCAATAAATATGCTAGGCTTGAAGGAGAAATTTTACAATGTGTTCAATGGGGAATTGGATGGATTTCCATCAATAAGGAATGTACATCATTAGATTGATTTTCTTCTTGGTGCTAACATTACAAATGAGAGGGATTACCAAATAGCATTAAATTAGTGGGCCAATTTGCAAAGGTAAGTAAAGGAGTTACTTGTAAATGGTTTCATGAGGGAATCCATTTCATCTTGTGTAGTTCCAATGGTGCCTGTGCCAAATGATGAGTGACGAGGTACCGCTAAACTCAACCATACGAATACGAGCGTAGCATGCATGATCCAGTCGAACTCCGTAGAATAAGTGCCTACACGCCTTATGAAACACTTAAGGTTAATCATTCGTCATCTTCCTAGACTTACTTGTAGTTGTCACAATTGTATGGTTAAGTAAGTCTAAGGTATGTGATTTTTATGTATTTTTGGTTTTATCTCCTATGCTAACGAGGTGAAGGGTTGAAGAGACTAATTAACTAATTTTAACTAACTAACTAAGCCTTAATTAACCTAGCATCAGCATTCGTTCCCACTTACCATTCACACCCTGAACCAATGCAACCTTGGTTATCAAACGCTAGCCGTTGCTGGGATCACCAAGCATAAAGCACATGCTCAAAGCGGTTGTACTAAGGCACTTAACTAGGAGAGAAGGGTTGAGAGAGATTTAATAACTAAGAAAGCATTTAAATGATAAAAAATAAATAACAGTAAATAAAATCCTATCTAGCCTATTCCATGCACTGCAATGTTTATCCAAGAAGTTCATCTTTATTACTGTACATAAACTTGTGTTCAGGTACAATATTTTTTCGAATAAAGATCTGTTTACTTTGGAGCTCCTACTTCGGGCACATGGAAAATATTCTATCTTTGGAGGGATCAAACTACCAGAGTTTCACTACAATCTAAGCCTAGGATGAGAAATAAGAGAGAGCCACATCTTATTTATAGATTTGCTGGTAGACCACGATATCATGTATGCGATATCGCGGCCCATGTGATATCGCCTCCCATCATACCCCCATGACTGAATAAAAACTCGTCCTCAAGTTCCTTACAAAATATTAGGATGGTATGGGATTATTGACTGAATGGAACTAATGGGATGACATGTGAATGGATCATCATTACAAGACAAGACCAAACTGGTGTTCACGACAATAAGAGTGAACACTTTATACGTTGACATCGGGCCTTATTTGGTAGTTGAGAAAGGGAGAGAGAAAGAATTTTGCTGCTGCCAACGCCCAGATTGCACCTTTCGTTGTCTATCCATAAGTGCATCATCGATCATGCTCCTTGCATAGCTACTTTCAGCACTGCTCCATTCCAAGTGTTCTCTCTAGATCCAATCTGTCGTTGCATGATTTCCATCTACACACACAACACAGTCTTTATATTAGCAAGGGTAAATAAATCACAATGTAATTGATACCTTAATTTAGTGAAAGGTCCATTGGTTGAGTTGTGGTATGGCTGATTGTGAATTCTAGAGATATAATAGTGGTGACTACCAAAGGTGTAGAGGTTAGGAGAAAAATCGAAAAAATTTGGGTCTGGACCCCCATGAATAAGAGCGAACCTCCGATAGCAATAGAATGGACAAAGAATAAAGAATAAGAAGGATGGAGAAAAAGAAACAACTATATCATTGATAAAATGAATGTCAAGATGGAAATGAACAAAATAAAATTAATTGCAAAAATGTTAGGGATAAGAAGTTAACTGGTGCACCAAATAGGAATGTCAGTGGGTCCTCCCCAAAGCAAGCTCATGCCCTTAATGCCCTGAAAAACCCACATTCAAAGACTCTTTAGGCTCTGGGAAGGTCATTTGGAACAAGAGTTAAAGTCTTCACCACAAGAATTTACCAAAAAGAAAACAATGCATCAACCAAAATATACACCAATGATACAATTGGCAATGAGGTGAACAATGGAGAGAAGGGTGGAGAGAAGAGAATGGAATGGAATCCCAAGAACAAGGTGGTGTACAGCCCCTTGTGGATTTCATGATTAATGTGACTTAGTAAATCCCATTCGAAGTCTAGCCTCAAACAAACCACATCTAGTGACTTCGCATTAATGCATTCGGCCAATCCATCCCCTTGGAGTAACAAGAATGTCTTCACCCAAGAGCCACCACCAGTCCTACGAAACAAAGGAGAGAATGAGAAAAAAGAAGGGCCTTAGTTAGAGGGAACATTTTTATTTTAGTTCCATAACCAGTGCTTGTAGCCCAAATGATTATTTCATCTAAGGGGTGTGCTTTGAATTCTCACTTTTTTTATGTGTTTATGCATGAGAACCACACCATGCAAAGACTTTGTTATTTTTATTTTCTCAGATTTCAATGATTGAGTAACATCAAAATGGTAAGAAAACTCAAGAATAAAAACATCCAAGCACCCAAGAAAATGGCCAACACAAAAGCATCAAGTTCCCTTGAAGTCACACCCTTTTCAATCCTTGAGTCCTTCCTTAGTTTGAGAAATGCCTAGTCACTGATTTGTTAGAGTTCTTATTAGAAGGGGATTGTACATTTCCAAGCCAAGAGAGACCATAGAAATGTGTGGATGAATGGATGAAGTGGACTTATTTCCTGTTATATCAAAACAAACATACCTTAGTATCAACATCATAACTTAAAGGTAAAAACCAAACATTAGCAATCAATAGGAAAATAGTTCATATCATCATTAACAACACTTATTAAATTACAAACTTACAAGATAGATAACACATGCACACACACACACACACAAGAATTGAAAAATTATAACGATGTTGTAAAAATAACAAGAAAAGTTAAAGAAATTTGTAAAACAAAAATGTGTAAAACAAAAATTTAAAAAGAACTGAGGGCCCAAAATGATTAACATAGGTGGCCATCTCCCCCATGACTAAATGGAAAGGGAGAGATTCAAAATAATGAGTGCCTATTTGAGTTTCTTAGAAATGTCCAACTTCTCCCGATTGATGTTTTCAAGTTAAGGGATGGAAGTTGGCAACGCTCATACTCCAATGTATCTATGCCTTCATTATGGACATGAGTTATTCCCCCAGTTCGTTTCATGCATGTTGGTGGGTTGCTCTTTCGATTAGCTATCAACTATAGGGTGTCCACTTATTGTGTGGTTGCTACATATAGGCACTTTTGAATGTTATTCTCTGGTGCACACCGGTTACATGTAGGAGATGTTAAATTTCACATCACCCATGATTCCTGCATGTCATCACCCTCTAAGTCACTATATGTGATGCATGAAACTTTCTTCTTCTCAATCTTTTCATAAATGTTTACCTTAGATATCTCCAAGGAAAGATCATGAATACCTAGGCATGCGTCTATTGTGCTTAGCCATGCCCTTCCCATTATAATTGGGAAGTCCCTTTCATTGCTATTGACTTTGATCACCAGGAAATCAGCTGGGTATAACCAACCACACACAGTGGTAATAATGTCCTCCACCAATCCCAAGGGAATGGTGATGGACTGGTCAGCTAGCTCTAGTTGAATGTTTCTCTTCTTGAGTTGGGGTAGGTTCCATGCTTGATATATTTCTCGTGATATTAAGTTGACTCCAAAACCTAAGTTAAGAAGAGCCTTATGTGGTTCGTTCCCGATGACTTGGAGGTAGATTAAGGGACTTCAAGGGTGAGATAGTTTCCTAGGAAGGTGGCCTACCTTGATCCAGTCAATTACGATATGTGTTAACATAACCGTATGCATTAAGCTCTGTTGTTGGACTGAAGGGTGCTCTGAAGCCTTATGTGCTGGAGGAGCATACCTAGACTCAACCGCTTGTGGTTGTGAGAGCTTGTCTAGGCTTTTGGTTCTGAAGAAAGGTCTTCTTTTCTTACGGTTGTCAAAACCAATAGCAAGTTAAATTTTTACTGCTCTCGTAGTGTTATGTTGTTGCGGTTGATTGGGGAGTTCCCCTTGCATTGTTGGAACGGGTGGTATGGGAACTACCAGTGGAAGAGAGGTGGATGGATTAGAAGGATGGTATGGATGTGAAGCATTTCCCGAAGGAGAAGGAGTCCTTCTAAAGTACTTACAAACTTGGTAGTGATGTTGGGGAGTTGTGTGACCCATAGAGTCACATGGAGAAATTGGCTACTGCATGTAGTATCCATATGGGTTTGGTTGCCAGTAAGGGTACTGTTGTTTCGATGGTGGCATCCCCCATGACTATGGGTATTGCCATTGCTAATGTTGTCCGATGGGTTGTGGTGGAGTTCCACTTGGATAGTACATCAATGGTTGGTGTAACTACCTTGGGTTACCTTGGGGATAAGGTAACCTTTGGGGTGTCTGCTGTCTGTTAAGTCTCGGGTTGTGTGCATACACCCCAGACTCTTATAGATGTGAAATGATTGGACAACATCCCTTGGTATGGTCATATTGGTAGATCTCACATCCACCATCATCGTTCATGTCTGAATCCACAACCTCATCGAAGATAATTATTTTTCCCTTACCCTTTTCACGTGCAGGGCTTGAATCTCTCCGCTTTTTCTTATCCTTGTCACTACTTCGTTCCTCCTTAGACTCCTCTACAATTTTTAAGACAAGCTCGAATCTACTATCCAAGGAGTCTTGTATCTGATCTACCTTAGCCGCCACCTCCATTGTTAGCTTTTGAAGCAGCAATGTTTTTCTATTCACCAACTTTTCAAGTGGTGACTCATCCTCTTCATCATAGAATCTCACTTCCTTCTTTCAGAGGGAAGGATCATGGTTATATTTTTCCACACTCTCTCTTTTTCGTAGCTACCCTTCTTCTTTGGCTACTTGTTCCAAAAATTGATGAATTTCATGGGATCTAAGTTCTAATAGTCTCCCTTGGGTATAAGTCCCAAGGGTTCTCCTAGTTTCAAACCTTAGCCCATCTATGAGATGGCGAAGTTGATCCCATTGTGTGTAACCATGGCCTGGGCAATGATGTAACAATGCATAGTAGCGGTCCATGGTAGCATCCAATGGTTCATGAGTACCTTGCTTCCATCCTTGGATCTTCTTACGTAAGTTAGACACTCTGGAGTACGTTTTATATTTATTGTTGAAGAGTTCTAACATCATACTCCACCTCCTAATGGTTTCCGACTCTAGGGACCGGTACCAACTCTCTGCTTCCTTTATGAGTGTCCTAGGAAACAACTTCAATTTCTGCCACTCATTTTCTATGTTTTGCAAGGTGCAAGCATCATAGAATGCCTGTAAATGATTTTTTGGATTAGTGTTATATCCCCCTTCGAAGCGTCGGATGTTGTTCATGTCTAAGCACTTGATCCAACTATCTTTTTGATGCCTTATTGGTATTCTCACTGCCTCTGTGATATCCAGCATACTTCGGGTTGCAAGTAGGGAATCATCATGATCATCTCTTTCATGATTTCTATGATGCCTACATTGTTCCCTACTTTCCCTTCTTTCATGCCCTTGTCCTCTCTCTTGACTTTCTCATCGAGGTCTCTCATTTTTTCTACCTCTATCCTCACCATTATGCTCTTTATGACTGCATCCAAATGTGGAAGGAGAGGGTGAATGATGTGATGAATGGGAAGAAGAAGGAGAACCATCACCATGACAATGTTTCTTACCTTCTCTTTGGTGGCTTCGGCCCCGATCGTGATGATGATCTAAGTGCCCATCCTTGTCATGTGTTTCTGTTCCCTCAGTGAACAGTTGGCATTCACGGGGATCAGAACCAGGGTTATGTATCATGGAGCATAGGTTCTAATACCCCACCTCCTCACTATCATTAGGAGGGGGAACATCATTTGATGGAGAACCTGTTATAAGTGGTTCACCATCTCCAATTTCACTTAGGATGTGCGGGACCCCTTTTCCCTTCAACAATGTATGGTGGCTCTCTTGCCGTGAGTTCCTTAAATTTTGTGTTTCTATGGGATGATAATCCCTTTTGTCAAAATCACCTATAACTTATTCAACATAGAGCTATGTCATGCCTATCTATGCAAGAGCACGGATAAGTATGTTAGGAACTGCTCGATCTGGAGGTAACACTATGTTACCTTGCAAGTCTCTCCAGCACATCTGTTCATCCTGATAGAGGATAAAAGTAAAATTGGATATGTACTCATTGGGATGAGTATATACCACTTGGTATTGTTGAGGAACTAGTGGATTTTGGTTATGTGTTTTAGACTATCGACTGTTTCTTTATGATCCCTAGGTGGTGAATTGCTTTTGTTCAAAGAAGACATTTTAAATTTGATTCGGTGTGTTGATTAACCATTATATAGTTTTTTAGAGGGATTTAATTAACCCTAAGGGTTCGTTTAAGCTCCCAACAATGTGAGTGATCTCCTATGTTCTACTTAGTGCACAAACACTTAGTCCCTAGCAATGGCGCCAATGATGAGTGGCAAGGTACCCCTACACTCAACCATACGAATACGAGCGTAGCACACACGATCCAGTCGAACTCCACAAACTAAGTGTCTACATGCCTTATGGAACACTTAAGGTTAATCATTCGTCATCTTTCCAAACTTACTTGTAGTTGTCATGGTTTTATGATTAAGTAAGTTTGAGGTATGTGATTTTTATGTCTTTTCAGTTTTATCTCCTATGCTAACGAGGTGAAGGGTTGAAGAGACTAATTAACTAACTTTAACTAACTAACTAAGCCTTAATTAACCTAGCATTAGCATCCATTCCCACTTACCTCTCACACCCTAAACCAATGCAACCTTGGTTACAAAACACTAGTTGTTTTTGGGATCACCAAGCATAACGCACGTGCTCGAAGCAGTCGTACTGAGGCACTTAACTAGGAGAG
Source organism: Gnetum montanum (assembly GCA_015680685.1). Lineage (NCBI taxonomy): Eukaryota > Viridiplantae > Streptophyta > Gnetopsida > Gnetales > Gnetaceae > Gnetum > Gnetum montanum. Next base: position 190,815 of record MNCI01007809.1, read on the forward strand.
AAAGGTTGAGAGAGATTTAATAACTAAGAAAGAATTTAAATGATAATTAATAAATAATAGTAAATAATATCCTATATAGCCTATTCCATGCACTGCAAGGTTTATCCAAGAAGTTCATCTTTATTGCTGTACACAAACTTGTGTTCAGGTACAATATTTGCTCGAATAAAGATCCATTCACTTTGGAGCTCCTACTGTGGGCACATGGAAAATATTCTATATTTGGAGGGATCAAACTACCAGAGTTTCACTATGTTCTAGGCCTAGGATGAGAAACAAGGGAGAGATACCTCTTATTTATAGATTTGGCAGCAGACCACAATATCAGGTACGCGATATCACGGGGGAAGACGCGATATCGCGTATGTGATATCACGGGGGAAGACGCGATATCGCGTATGCGATATCACAGGGGATGCGATATCGCGGCCCATGCGATATCATCACCAAAGAAGGAAAAAAATGAATGGAGAATGTGCACTGATTCTAGGGCATTGAATAGGATAATAGTGAGGTATATATTTCCTATTCCAAGGATGGATGATATCCTTGATGTCCTTACCAATGTTCAAATTTTGAGCAAAACTGATTTGAAGAGTGGGTACCATCAAATTAGAATTAAGCCTGATGATGGATGAAAGATAGCTTGCAAGATACTAGATGGATTGCTTGAGTGTTTGGTAATGCTATTTAGGCTCATGAACACACTTTCTACATTCATGAGGTTGATGCATGATATATTGAAGGACTTGATTGGTAAGTATTATATTTTTTTAACAATATTTTTGTGTATAGCTCTAATGAGGAAGAGCACTTTGATCACTTGAGGATGATGTGTCTTAAGTTGGAGCAAGTATAATTGGTAATCAATGTGAAGAAAATTCATTTCTTCAAAGAGGAAATAACATATTTGGGACATGTGATTTCCAAGAATGTTGAGAAGGTAAGATCATTCCTTGATTTAGCAGGTTTTTATAGATGGTTCATAAACAATTTTAGTAATATTTTATAGCCTATGTTTCCTTTGTTGAAGAAAAATAGAGATTTCAAGTGAGATAATAAAACCCAATGGAGCTTTGAATTATTGAAAGAAAATAGTACTAATAAATTCATTCTTTCAATTCCAAATTTTTAGAATATTTTTCAGGTAGAGGTGGATGTAAGTGAACTTTCCATTGGTGGGGTACTTTCACAAGAAGGAAAGCATGTTGCTTTATTTTCTAAGAAGTTGAATGAGTCAAGGCAAAAAATAGAGCATATATGAGAAGGAGTTGTATACTATTCTTCAAGTAATTAAGCATTAAAGAAATCACTTGTTGCCCAAGGAGTTTACTTTGATGACAGACCACAAAGCACTTCAATTTCTAAACTCACAAAATAAGTTGAGTGCAAAGCACATGAAGTAGATTTCATAGTTACAAGAGTTCCATTTTATATTAAATCATAAAAATGAGAAAGAAAATGTGGTGGCTAATGCATTGTCTAGGGTGCATGTGGTTAATTTCAATGGACCTCATGTGGAAGATATGGGTGATTTTACTTCTTTGTATGAGCATGATGTTGATTTTGGGTAGGTTTGAAGGAGCCTCAAAGAGCCATTGTTGAGTAGGATAGACTAGTGGAGGAACTATCATATCCAAGATGAACTATTATTTAATAATGGAAAGGTATGTGTTTCTAATTATGATTTTAGAAAAAATATTTTCTTTGAAAAGCATTGTAGTGACATGACAAGTCACATGGGCAGGAATAAAACATTGGAACTTGTGGATAGTACTATTTTTGGCCTAGTATGACAACTAAAGTTTTGAAATTTATGAAGGAATGTTTGACTTGATAGAAGTTTTGAGAAGGTAAAGGAGTGGATGGACATTATATGCCTTTGCCAATTCCCAAGGATCCATGGGAAAGTATGTCTACATATTTTTTGATTGGTATTCCAAAAATCAAAAGTGGGAATCTCCAAGATGGCACACTTTATTCCATGTAAGAAGATGATTGATGCTTCTCATGTTTAAAATTTTTTTTCTAGCATGTTATTAAGTTGTATGAAATTCCTTTGAATATTGTTAGTGATAGAGACTCCAAATTCACAAGTCACGTTTGGAGTTTCATGTAAAAAATATTAAGGACAAAATTAAATTTTTCTAGTACATATCATCCATAATTTTCTAGTCAAACAAAGGTGGTGAATAAATCCTTGCTAAAAATATTGAGATGTTTGTGTGATGGACAACAAAACAAGTGGAAAAACTTATTGTATCATGCTTAGTTTTCATACAATAATGCTTTTCATGTTGCTATTAGAAAAACCCCATTTGAGGTGAACTATGAATTTAATTGAAAGATGGTGAACTCCTTAAGGAGTTTTAATGGTAAAGCTCAATTTGGTGTTGATTTTGTGCAAGAGATGAGGGATCTTTATGCATAAGTAAAATCAAATATTAAGAAGAAGGCTAAAGAAAGAGTCCTTAACAAGAATGAGGGAAAATGAAAACCAAAATTTGCTATTGGCTACTTCATTTGGATACACTTGAAAAATAAATGATTAAGAAGTGTTAACTTGTCCAAGTTGAAAGCTAAGAAGATGTGGCCTTAAAAAATCAAGGCTAAGATCAATGATAATGATTTTGAGATTGATTTACAAAATGATCTTGATATGTATTTTGTGTTTAATGTTTCATATCTTATGCACTTTCAAGGACCAGTTGATGAGGAGACCAAATAAGGTATCATCAATGAGTTGAAGGGGGCTATTGATCAATATAAGCCTTCAATGGAAAGTAAGGTAGTTGTACTCAATTAGAGAAAAGCTTCTATCACTCAAGAAGTCAAGAGGCATGAATATTTGATCTATTGAAAGGATCAATCCATAGATACTATTTTATGAAACTATGAGATCAAACTTCATCAGTGGGGGATCACTTCAAACCGTACTACTTTGTTCACATGAGTTCACATTTTGAAGAATGGGAGAGCTAGTATAGGAACATCTCTTTTGATCTTCTTTTTCTTTCCTACATGTGTGTTTTGTAGGTTTTGGGCTCTATGGAGACATCTTTAAGGTTAAGGAGATATCTTGGCAAGGAGTGGAGTCTTCATAGAACATGTCTTCAATCTAGCAAGATAAGTCTTGAAATTGAAGAAGATTTCTTACTTGCAAATGAGACATCTCAAGGGAATGTCTTGTGAATTGTGAAGACATCTTAGGTAAGACGTCTTGTCCAAGATGAGGTGTCTTACTCAGGAAGGAGACATCTTTCAAAAGTAGTAGACGCCTTGGTTGAGAGTTATCTTTTCATGGGAGACAATCGGTATGGCTAGGATTTTTCTAAATTTGGCCATTCCAAGTTGGGAAAAAACTTAGAGATGAAGGAGAAAGATAAAAATAGCATGGAAATTCCAAGTTTAGCTTGTGGAGATTTTCCTAGATTTTTAGCATTTTTTCTTAATAAATTTGTTGGTGTTTCATGCTTGCACATGAGTGATGAACATAGAGTAAGAGAGAAGTCTTGTTGAGAGCTCTTGAGTTAAAGAGAGCTTGGTAAGAGTATGGTAAACCACATTGAATGAGTATAGGTGTGATTTTACCTTTAGGGTCCATGTGTGTGGATTAGCCTATGTGTTCTTGTCTCTTATTTACTTCTCTAAACTTAATCTTAGTCTTAGGTTGTAAGAGAGATTTTCCATCAATTGTGTCTTACATTGAGAATAACCATTGTGTGATTGTAGAGCCTCATGCTCTGCAATGTTAGTTAAGTGTTTTAAGAGGTTTTTTGGGTTTTGAGAACCCTATTGTAATCATCTAACTGATTAATTAAAGGTATATTTCTTTCTTGTATTCTAGTAATTTAATTGTCTTTCCATAATATCTAGATTTAGTATTTGAAGGTGATTTAATATTGAAGTGAACCTGCTCTAGTGCCCAACTTGTATTATTATACAGATGTGTTTTCTAGGTTTAACATCCCCATTCCCAAATGATGATGCTGCATAACAAAGATGATGCCTCTTCATAATAAGTGTTACCGTTATCTTAACAAGACCAAAAAGGGTAGTTGTAATTCGGACCCAAAAGGACACATTGTAATAATGGACATGTCTCTTGAGGTAACCTTTTGGGTTTTGACATAAGGCATTTATACCTTGGCTAAGAGGTCATGCTAGCATGGAGTAGAGGAGCCAATATAGGCAAGTCACAAGAGTTGGATGAAGTAGAACAAGAAGAGGATTGTCCATCCTTTCTAGCTAGTTGTAGGCTTAACCGTGGAGGCAATGTTGGATTGCCTCTAAGGGAATAGATGTTGATGAGACACGATTCGCATGAGCTGCAATATCGCATCGTCCCCTGTGATCTCGCATACGCGATATCGTAGTCCACCACAAAATCTATAAATAAGAGGCGGCACTCCCCTTATTTCCCATCCTAAGCTAGAAGTAGGGAATCTCTGGCAGATTGATCACTCCAGAGATAGAATATTTTCCATGTGCTTGCAGTAGAAGTCCCCAAGTGAACAGATCTTTATTCGAGCAACATTGTACCTGAACACAAGTTGTGTATGGCAATAAAGACGAGCTTTGTGGATAAACCTTGTAGTGCATGGAGTAGGATTTATTACTTGTTATTTATTACCTATTATTTCTTACCTGTTATTTATTACCCTACAGTAGCGCAGCATGAGTATGACTTAATTACAAGCATTTATAGATGTGTATGGCTAATCAAGGAATCGGCTACTCATCGCAATTAGATTCTCTCACCCTCAACTCCTAGAATGCAGAATGAGTACGACTTGATTACAAGAATCTAAGGATGTGTATGGCTAGTCAAGGAATGGATGCTCATTATGCTTAGACTAGTTAAGTGCCTCAATATGACCACTTCGAGCACATGCGTTACGCGTGGTGATCCCAGTAACGATTAGCGTTTGGTAGCAGTGGTTGCATAGTTCAGGGTGTGTACAGTAAGTGGGAAAGGATGCTTATGCTAGTTAATTTAAATTTAGTTCATTAGTTAGAGTTAGTTAGTTTCTCAACCCTTCACCTCGATAGTAGCATAGGGGAAAAACATAAAAAGATATAAAAATTATATACCTCAGAATTACTTAACCATACACTGTGAGAACCACAAGTAAGTCTCGGAAGACAACGAATGATTAACCCCAAGTGTTCCATGGGGCGTGTAGGCACTTAGTCTATGGAGTTCGACCAAATCATGCGTGCTACGCTCATTTCGTATGGTTGAGTGTAGGGGTACCTCTCCACTCATCATTGGCGTCGTTGCCAGGGACTAAGTGTTTGTGCGCCAAATAGAACATAAAGGATATCACTCACATCATTGGGAGCCTAAACAAACCTTCAGGTTAATTAACAGAAAAATTATATAATAGTGAAATAGCACACTGATAAAAATGCCTTCTTCTCATAAGAGCAACTCACCACATAAGGACAATTCAAAAGAAAGTCAACAATCAAAAACACATAACCAATATCAGCCAGGTCCTAAACAATATAAGATAGTTTATACTCATCCTAATGAGTATATTCCAAACTTTACTTTTATCCTCCATCAGGACGAACAGTTGCGATGGAGGGATTTGCAAGGTAACATCGTGTTACCCCTAGATCGATCAGTCCCTAACATGCTCTTCCGTGCCTTGGCATAGATTGGCATGCAAGAACTATTTGCTGAATACATGGCTAAAGACTTTGAGATGAGGGATTATTATCCCACAAATGCCCAACGTATGAGGGACTTAAGGCAGGAGAGTCAACATACACTTTTGAAGAGCAAAGTTCCGCATGTCCTTAGCAAAATAGGAGATGAGGAACCCCTTATAATGGGTTCTTTAGAAAATGATGTTTCCCCTCCTAATGATGATGAGGAGGTTGGGTATCAGAACCTATGATCAACGATACATAACCATGGTTCTGATGCCTATGAACACCAACTGTTCACAGAGGGAACAACCACTCATGCCAAGGACGGGCACTTTGATTGTCACCATGATCGGGGCTGTAGCAGCCAAAGAGAAGGCAAGAAAGATCATCAAGGCAATGGTTCCCCTTCTTCTTTCCCTTCTTCACATCACTCATCCTCTCCTTCCACATCTGGGTGCAGCCATCATGAACACAACGGAGAGGATAAAGGTAGACAAAATGAGAGACCTTGATGGGAAAGTCGAGAGAGAGGACAAGGGCAAGGACGTAGGGAGAGTAGGGAACAACGTAGACATCATAGGCATCATGAAAGAGATGATCATGATGACCCCCTACTCGCAACCTGAAGTATGCATGACATAATGGAGGTAGTTAGGATTCCCACAAGGCATTTAAAAGATAGTCAGATCAAACGTTTAGACATGAAAAATATCCCACGATTTGAAGGAGGATACAATGCAAATTCACAAAATCATTTACAGGCATTCCACGATGCTTGTACCTTGCAGAATATAGAAAATGAGTGGCGAAAACTTAAGTTGTTCCCAAGGACATTCACCAAAGAAGTAGAGAGTTGGTACTGGTCCTTAGAATCGGAAACCATGAGGAGGTGGATTACGATGCTAGAACTGTTCAACGATAAGTATCAGATGTACTCTAGAGTGTCCAATTTGCATAAGCAGATCCAAGGCTGGAAGCAAGGTACTCATGAACCCTTGGATGTTGCCATGGACCGCTACTACACATTGTTACATCATTTCTTGGGCCATGGGTACGCTTAGTGGGATCAACTTCGCCACATCGTGGATGGGCTAAGGCATGAAACTAGAAGAACCATTGGGACTTATGCCCAAGGGAGACTCTCACAACTTAGAGTCCATGAAGTACATTGCTTGTTGGAGCAAGTAGCAAAAGAAGAAGGTGAGCTATGAAAAAGGGAAAGTGCAGAAGAATACAACCATGATCCCTCTCTTTAAAAGAAGGGAGTGAAATGTTGTGATGAAGAGGATGACTCACTAATCGAAGAGTTGGTGAACAGAAAGACCTTGCCACTTCAAAAGCTCACAATAGAAATAGCGGCTAAGGTAGATGACATATGGATTTCCTTAGACTCTAAAATTGAAACTGTCTTAAAAATTGTAGAAGAGTCTAAGGTAGAATAAAGTAGTGAAAAAGGTAAGACAAAGTGGAGAGATATAGGCCTTGCACATAACAAGGGTAAGGGGAAAATCACTAACTCCGATGTGGTTGTGGATTCAGACACAGATGATGATAGTGGATGTGAGATCTTCCACTATGACCATCCTAAGGGATGTTGTCCAATTATTTCACATCTACAAGAGTCTAGGGTGTATGCACTTAATCCAAGACTTAACCAATGGCAGACACCCTGAAGGNTTATGGATATTATGTGTAGCAGCTGATTTCTCCAAGTGACTCTATGAGTCACTCAACTCCCCACCGCCACTACCAAGTTCGGGAGTACTTCAGAAGGATTCCTTCTCCTCCAGGAGACACTCCATACCCACACCATCCTCCTAATCCATCCACACCTCTTCCACCAGTAGTAGTTCCCATAACACCTCCTACTCCAACAATGCAAAGGGAACTTCCTACCCAACCACAGCAACGTCACACTACGAGAGCTATAAATATCCAACCTGCTGCTAGTTTTGATAACTTTAAAAGGATAAGACCTTTCTTTAGAACCAAAAGCCCAGACAAACTCTCGCAACAATAAGCGGTTGGGCCCATGTACACTCCTCCACCATCTAACACTTTGGAGCACCCTTCAGTCCAACAGAGCTTAATGCATATGGTTATGTTAACGCATACCATAACTAACTGGATCAAGGGAGGCCATCTTCCCAGAAAACTAGCTAACCCTGAGAGTCCCTTAATCTATTTACAAATCGTTGAAAATAAACCACATAGGGCTCTTCTTGACTCAGATTTTGGAGTCAACTTAATTTCACGAGAGATGTATCATGCCAGGGATTTGCCCCAACTTAAGAAGAGCAACATTCAACTAGAGCTGGTAGACCAGTCCATCATCATTCCCTTGGGATTGGTGAGGGACATCATTACCACTGTGTGTGGTTGGTCTTACCCAGCTGATTTCCTGGTGATTGAAGTTAATAACAACGAAGGGGACTTCCCAATTATAATGGGAATGGCATGGCTTAGTATAGTAGACACATGCCTTAGGATCCACAATCTTTCCTTGGAAATCTCTAAGATAAATATTTATGGAAAGATCGAGAAGAGGAAAGTTCCATGCATCACATACAGTGATTCATCGAGTGATGACATGGAGGAAATGCCTCCATGTAATAGGTGTGCTCTTGAAAATTTGAAACAAAGATGCCTATATGTAGCAACCACACAACCAGTAGTAGACACCCCGTGGTTGACAACTACTCAAAGGAGCAACCAAATATGCATGGAATGAACTAAGGAAATCCATGTCCATAACGAAAGCATATATACATTGGAATATGAGTGTCGCCAACTTCCAACCCTTAATCTAAGATCATCAATTGGGAGAAGTTGGACACTTTTAAGAAATTCAAATAGGCACTCATTATTTCGTATCTCTCTCTTTCCACTTAGTCATGGGGGAGATGGCCACCTATGCTAATCATATGGGGCCCACAGTTCTTTTTCAATTTTTTTTTACACGTTTTTATTTTTCACATTTTTTTCTTACACATTTTTGTTTTACAACTTTCTTTGACTTTTCTAGTTTTTGTTTTCCAACATCGTTCTACTTTTTCCATTTTGTGTGTGTATGTGTGTGTGTGTGTGTGTTCCGCCATGTAAGTTTGTCACCCAATAAGTTTTCGGAATGATGGTATGAACTATTTTTATGTTGATTGCTAATGTTTGGTTTTTACCTTTATGTCACAATGTTGATACTAAGGTATGTTTCTTTTGATATGGTAGGCAATGAGATCACTTCATCCATCCATCCACTAGTTTCTATGGTCTCTCTCGGCTTGGAAATGTACAGTCCCTTTCATAATAAGAACTTTAACGAATCGGTGACTGGGCATTTTTCAAACTAAGGAAGGACTCAAGGATTGAAAAGGGTGTGACTTCAAGGGAACTTGATGCTTTTGTGTTGGCCGTTCTCTTGGGTGCCTGGATGTTTTATTTTTGAGTTTTTCTTGTTGTTCCAATGTTACCCAATTATCGAAAGCTGAGTCAATAAAAATAAGAATTCTTTGCATGGTGTGGTTCTCACGCATAAAAACACAAAGCAAAAAAAAAAGTGAGAATTCAAAACACACCCCTTAGACGCAATAAACTTGGGCTACAAGCACTGGTTATGGACCCAAAAGTGTTCCCTCTAACTAAGGCCCTTCTCGCTTCCCATTCTCTCCTTTGTTTCGTCGGAATGGTGGTGGCTCTTGGAGGATGCATTCTTGTTACTTCAAGAGGATGGTTCAGCCGAATGCATTGATGTGAAGTCACTGGATGTGGTTGGTTTGAGTTCGGAGTTGAAATGAGACTTGCCAAGTCACATTAATTATAAAACACACAAGGGGCTATACATCACCTTGTTCTTGGGATTCCATTCCATTTTTTTTCTCCCCATCCTTCTCTCCATTGTTCACCTCATTGCCGGTTGTATCATTAGTGTATATGTTTTGGTTGATGCATTGTTTTCTTTTTGGTAAATGCTTACATTTAAGACTTTAAATCTTATTCCAAATAACATTCCTGGAGCCTACGGACTCTTTGAATGTGGGTTTGTCAGGGCATTAAGGGCATGATCCTGCTTTGGGGAGGACCCACTGACATTCCTATTTGGAGCATTAGTTAAATTCTTTTCCTTCACATTTTGCAATTAATTTAATTTTGTTCATTTCTATCTTGACATCCATTTCATCGATGCCATAGTTGTTCCTTTTTATCTATCTTTCTTACTCCTTTTCCTTCTCCATTCTAATGCTACCGGAGGTTTGCGATTAGTCATGGGGGTAAGGGGCCCAATTTTCTCAATTTTCTCTTGGTCCTGAACTTTTTGATTTTCTTCCTAACCCCTACACCTTTGGTAGCCATCATTAATATATCCTCAGATCCATATTAGCCATACCACAACCTAGCCAATGGACCTACATCAAAGCAAGGTATCAATTACATGATGATTCATTTACCCTTGCTAATATAAGACTGTGTTGTGTGTGCAAATGATGATCATACAAAAAATAAATTGGATCTAGAGGGAACACATGGAATGAAGCAGTGCTGGAAGCAGCTATGCAAGGAGCAAGATTGATAGCACGCTTATGGATGTACAACAAAGACGCAATCTTGGCATTGGCAGTAGCAACACTTCTTTCTCTCTCTCTTTCTTTCTCAGTTGCCAATAAAGGCTTGATGTCATTGTAATAAGGTGTTCACCTTGTTGTCATGAACACCAGTTTTGTGAAGTCTTGTAATGATGATTCGTTTACATGTCATCCCATTAGTTCCATTCCCCTCAATTATTCCATACCTTCCTGATATTATTGTAAGGAACTCGAGGATAAGTTTTCATTCAGTTATGGGGGTATGATGAGATGCAATTCACATGAGCCGCGATATCGCGTTATCCCCTGTGATGTCGTGTACGTGATATCGTGGTCCGTCACCAAATCTATAAAAAAGAGGTGGCACTCCCCTTATTTTCCATCCTAGGCTAGAAGTAGAGAAACTCTGGTAGATTGATCACTCCATAGATAGAATATTTTCCATGTGCCCGCAATAGGAGTCCCCAAGTGAATGGATCTTTATTCGAACAACATTGTACCTGAATGCAAGTTGTGTACGACAATAAAGATAAGCTTTGTGGATAAACCTTACAGTGCATAGAATAGGATTTATTACTTGTTATTTATTACCTTGCAGTAGCGCGGCATGAGTACGACTTGATTACGAGCATTTACAGATGTGTACAGCTAATCAAGGAATCGGCCGCTCATCGCGATTAGATTCTCTCACCCTCAACTCCTAGAATGCAGAATGAGTACAATTGGATTACGAGCATCTAAGGATGTGTATGGCTAGTCAAGGAACGGATGCTCATTATGCTTAGGCTAGTTAAGTGCCTCAATATGACCACTTCAAGCATGTGCGTTACGCTTGGTGATCCCAGTAACGATTAGGGTTTGGTAGCTGTAGTTGCATAGTTCAGGGTGTGTACAGTAAGTGGGAATGGATGCTAATGCTAGTTAATTTAGACTTAGTTCATTAGTTAGAGTTAGTTAGTTTCTTAACCCTTCACCTTGATAGCATAGGAGAAAAACATAAAAAGATATAAAAATCATATACCTCGGACTTACTTAACAATACACCATGACAACCACAAGTAAGTCTGGGAAGAAAACGAATGATTAACCCCAAGTGTTCCATGGGGCATGTAGGCACTTAGTCTATGGAGTTCAACCGGATCGTGCATGCTACGCTCGTTTCGTATGGTTGAGTGTAGGGGTACCTCGCCACTCATCAGATATCAAAGGAAGAAAACCCCATGGAACACACTTAGAGCATGATTCAAATACATCATTCCACATCAATAAAGAAATTTTTTTCTTTCTCTTTCTACATTTTCCTTGTTATTTCCTTTATGCATAATGTTGAATGTTACATATACTTGACATTTTCTATATTTTCTTCTTATGAATAATATCTTATATAACATATATTTGACATTTTCCATGACATCCAGAAACAGGATGTCACACTAGGAATCTTATCTTTTCACACATAATTGAAAAAAATTAAATCATGTTCAAAAACAATTTCTTCTATGTGAATTTTAGTTGACAATGAATACTTCTTATGATATCTTACTTTTAGAAGCATATTTTCTTCCTCTTGAAGTTGAAGCTATTTATTAATCTATGGATTATACTCAAAAGTTAATTCACATGGAGGAAGTTAACTATGCTAAAGAGATAATAAATGCTATGCAAAAAAATGAATGGTTTCATCAAGAAAAATTATGGCTTCAGTCATGGAATATTGTAATAGAAGATCTTCCTTTAAAGAAAAGGTTCTTTTAGAAAACTATAAAAGAAAAAATCTTAGCTAAAGTTTGGTTGAACACATCAAGGAAAAAGCATTTTTATTTACAACTATTCACAACTATTCCTATTCATTTAAGGAATCTAATTGCTAGAGCAAGAGTGAGCTCTCATCATCTCCTTATTGAGATAGGTCCTTGAATCAATTTACCAAGAAAAAAGCATGTTTGTAGATTGTGCAAACAAAGCATAAAAGATGAGGAACATATTTTTTTTATTTTTTTCATCTTTGACTTACATTTGAAGAAATTATATTATTAATTATAATTTGTTGATTGTTTGATTCTAAATTGACCCTATCTTCTTGGGGCATTACATTAATCATATTTTCAACTTTTTTTAAAAAATGTGTTGAGGCTTTGTAACTATCCAAAAAATACTTTGTGATTTCTTGAATGTAATAAAAATTTTCAGTTTCGAGTTTCCAAATTAGAGGTTAGAAGAAATATAGTCTAATTAAAACTTTATAACGTAGCATTGCCTAGTAGAATTAAACCTATGACTTGCAACTTTCAAATCATGAGTCTTACCACTAGGATAAAACCTCATTGTTATCTAAGAATAAAAATTCAATAAGAAAGATAAACATCATACTAATAGTTATTTCTTTTTTTTCTTTGTAAATTGTTCATGAAAATTCATTATTTTTATTGATATAATTTGAATTCTTTTGAATATTTATGTGTTAATAAAAAATGATGACAAAGTACTTCTTTTGGCAAAATATATGTATTTAAGGGGGTGTTCAAACCCAAAATAAGTAAAATATTGGCACACCCCAAGATATATACTCTAATTAAAACTTTATATAACTTAGCATTACTAAGCTAACATCTCATTGTTAATATATATATATATATTATGAGTAAAACATAACCCACTTAGTTCATGCAGGTAGAGCTTTTGCATAGAAAGTTGTAAGTTTGATTCTCGTGCTTTGAAAATTTATGTTCATCAAGGTTGACAATAAAAAGTCATGGTCAAATTTGTCACATGCTCAGAATGGTAAGTTACATAAATATAATAATAACATTGTGCAGCAAAAAAAAGTTTTAAAAAAATTAACATCATATTTGGAAAGTAGCATTTCCATGTAGATTACCAATTTTCTTTTGGTTGTCTAAGCAACCTTATTGAACAACTTACACACATCATAAATTTAAAATATTTATAAAACTACAACTAGTTATTCCATGTTTATCCATAATGGGACAGTCATGGTTGCATGAATGTCCATTGTCATAGCCTCCTCCTAAAAAAATACTACTTTAGCACCTTGATACTAGTCTCCATTTAGTTTTATACTACTACACTCAACATTTTTCAAATCATCTTGGCTAAGAGGCCAACTACTAATGGCATTCTATCATGCTCTATCTTGTCAACGAAGACTTCTACCATCCATTCTTCATCACATTCTATTTAGTGCATATGCAACCCACTCAGGTTCTTAAGGCCTTAATGTCATGCATATAATATGTCAACCCTGCCAACTCAACATATGGGATCACTCAAGTTCTTAAGGCCTTAATGTTATGCATATAATATGTTAACACTACCACCTCAACACATGGAACCCACTCAAGTTCTTAAGACCTTACTTAATGTCACATTATAATTTATCAACATTGCCAACTCAAGATATGGAACCCACTCAACTTCTTAAGGCATTAATGTCACTCATATAATATGTCAACTCTGAAGTAAATAAATGTTCTTAAATTAACTTATTCATCTAACAATAAAATAAACTATATAAAAGTAAAGTAAATATAAATTTTCTAAGATAAGCTTCTTCAAGAAATCTTTGTGATGCTAAAATAAATAAATTTTCTAAAAAATAATTTCTACCAAAAGTAACTTTAAAAATATTTTTTTTTCAAACTTTATAAAAGTAATTCTACAATAAAAATAAATTTTCTAAAAATAATTTAGTATCTAAAATTAAATTTCTTAAAACAATCTTGGTCACACTAAGATAAATAAATTTTCTTTAAAATTTTTCTTAAAAAAACCATTGAAAAAAACACCCTATCAAAAGTAACTACCAAATAATAAATTTTCTAAAAGAAAATCCATGAGCCTTGGCATTCCTAATATATAAAAATATAAGATTCAAAGATAAATTTTCTTAAAATAACTAAATCCTACCAAAGAAATAAACTTGCTAGAAAGAAATTTTAGAACAAGAATTTCTAAAAATATCTTCTTCAAGTAATCTTTTTCATGCTTAATATGTTGAGTAAAAAATAATTTTTTAAAAAATAATAAAAAATTAAATTTCTAATGTAAATCCATGAAAAAATAGATTTTCTAAAAAAAAACTTACTGAAACCATCTCACACTTACCATTACAACATCACCATGACCATTATGAAAATAATAAATATTATAAAAAAGATCATGCCTAGAAATAAAATTTCTAAAACTAACTATGAAAAAATTAATCTTTCTAAAAGTAACCTAAACTAACTCATGTTTACTAAAAGAACCTCATTGTCTATTACATGAAATAGAAAAGTATATAACTTGCTAAAATATATTTTAAAAGTAAGTTCTCGAAAAAGCATAATGGCCAAACCTTTCTAAAGTAATACAACTATCCTTAATATGGATACATATGTTTTTAAATTTCCTTCTTCAAACATACATTTTAATTCTAAATTAATACTACTATTCTTAATATGGATACATATGTTTTTAAGTTTCCATCTTAAAACGTATATTCTAATTAATACTACCATTCTTAATATGGATACATATGTTTGTAAGTTTACATCTTCAAACATACATTCCAAGAGTCAGTTTTTGTACATGTCCTCAAATCCACCTCAACAAAACATATACTTCATAAAGATTAAAAATTTCCTAAAATGAAACTAAAAACATAATAACCATAAACTATAAATATGAACCAAATGAACAATTCACTAATACAATATCACTTTCCTTTGATATGTTCAAACTACTTTCAATACTCTCACTTACTGTTGCTTTCAAAAATGAGTATGTAGATCCCATTGATCATTCCATAGTTTCATACCAAGATATTCAGGAGGAAGTTATGCATACAACATATCAATGCATCCAAGATGAAAGTATACAAACATCAAATAGGCATGTTACAAGTACTACACATGGATAAGGATGAGGAGGAAGACAAGGAAGGAAACTGTAACAACTAAAAATCTTAGTCGCTAGAAAATTGAAAAAATTTCAGCAAAATAGCTTTAACCATAGATCCTAAGGGCCTCCATGAAAAACAAGATCCAAGGTGCCCTAGATAGTCTGGAAAATCACCCAGGGACTTAAGGAGGATCAAGTAAGATAACAAAAATGTGAAATGTCGATCTAAAAGAAAAATGCACTAGAAATAGAGTAAATAAATCTAACTTGCATATAGATGGAATTGCAAACTTTATTTAAAAGAAATACACGAAGAGTTTAGAAATGTTTACAAAGTTCTTCCTAAGAGGAGAGTAGGGAGGTTCACTTTGGTGGGGGTCTAGAGTCTATTGAAACTGCTATAATCAACACCATGATCTGGAGGTTCTACAACTCCCCATGATTTTGAACCTTTGCTACTCTTTGCATCAAATCTGCAATGCTAGTTGATGAGCAATGGACTAATCCAACAAC
Source organism: Gnetum montanum (assembly GCA_015680685.1). Taxonomy (NCBI): domain Eukaryota; kingdom Viridiplantae; phylum Streptophyta; class Gnetopsida; order Gnetales; family Gnetaceae; genus Gnetum; species Gnetum montanum. The sequence goes on from MNCI01007809.1 coordinate 206,468, forward strand.
CAACCATATGAGATATGAGTATTCATGTGCAACCCAGTCAAATTCCATGGACAATACAATGTAATTATGCTATTAATTGGTTTAATTTCATGATCATTATCTTCCCACATGAGCTAGTAAAATCTATGCAAATGGTTTAACTCATGGTGAGGTGTATGATAATTCATGTTGTGTGTTCCATATTACTCCTAGTGAATAGAAGGTAAATGAAGTGATTTCTAAATCTAAGTACCAGTAAATGAATCTAATTTAGCCTAGTGCAATGGACATATGTTCCTCATTCTCTACACACATCTTGGGCTTATGTAATCGTTACTTAGGATTACCAAGTATTCCGCTACTAGGTGAACCAAGCAATAATACTACTGGGTTACCAAACAATCACACTTAATGCTTAGAATTAGTCATATCCATTCTTCTTAACAATGGTAAGAGTAAAGTTCATGTCAAAGTAAACAGTAACTAAGAAAGTAGTCATCAATAAGCTAAGAGAAACTAGTAAACATTATTTTAAGTAAACAGTAAGAAATCTAAGTGATGCTGCAATGATGCAAAGTAATTTCAATCTTTATTTCTAGTCATGAAATGTGTTCAAGTACATTCCACTCAAATAAAGACTCTTGATGAATCATGATTCATTGGGTCATGATATCACGTACACGATATCGTGGCCTGGCTCGCGATATCATGGCTCCTATGCAGGCCTATAAATACACCTTAGGTACACAGTGAAAGTAGTAAGTTTTTAGTTAGAAATTAGTTTTCATGTTTTAGGTTTTCTCAACACTTTCTCCCAATGCATGCCCGAAATGTGATGATTGTAATTGTATGGCACCTTTATTCAAGTGTGATGTACTTGGACATGCACATGATTAGAAATAAAGATTGAGATTACTTCATCATTATAGCATTTACTTAGTTTAATCATTTAATTTTTATTGTTATTTATTACTTTTGTAGTTAATATCTCTTCACCCTAAACTCCTTAAACGCAAAATGAGTACAACTTAATCACAAGCATTTAAGTGTGACTACTTGGTAACCCAGTAGCATACCTATGATCTGTGCTTGGTAATCCTAGTAGTAGTCATGCACAAGGTCCAAGATGTGTATGGACGATTAAGGAATGGATGCTAATTGCACTTAGGCTAGCTTAGATTCTCTCTCCTATTTCCTCCTAGCATAGCTAAGATTATTTTCCATTGTCTCAAGGAGTAACATTAGTTTAGGAACACATCATATACCTCACTATGGACTAAACCATATGTGACAAAGCCAATACTAGTCCAGGTGGGAAGATAGTGAACTACAATCAATGAGTAACTATCTAGATACCACAACTAGCCCATCTACAGAGTTCAACCGGATCATGCATCAAACGCTTGTATTCGTATGGTTGAGTGTAGGGGTACCTTGCCACTCATCATTGGCACCGTTGCCAAGGACAATGCTATTTATTTAGATTAGTTACATCATATAATATCACTATAACAAAGTATTAATGATACATCTTTTAGGAAGAAATAATTTTCATTAAGTCACACATGGTTCACAACAATTTCTCTCTCACAAGACTCTGACAATGCAACAACGAGTAAGGCAATTCATTAGAGAACCAACAAATTATATGATGATGAAGATAAAGTTTGGAGTACTCAACCTTATGCAGGAGTCCCCTACATTCATGAGCACCCCAACAAAACTCAAAGACTTTCATCATCCAACTTTGACACCTCTAATAAGGATGAGACATCCCATAGAACGAGGAGGCCCAAAAGGCCTAGGACATTCTTGATAACTAACAAGAACATATTTGGGGATGATTGGAAGACTCACAAAAGTCATCATGAGTTTTACAGTTCCTTCTCTTCCTCTACTCCTTGAACATTAGATTGTGACACAGATGATTATCTTTCAAGGGATCAGCATAGAACTAAAAATTGAGCTCACAAAGAAAATCAAGAACACAAACATGAACTAGGACAACATTGTTCCAACGCACAAACTCATAACCCACTTAGTGATGATGAATCCTTGCTGGCCACTAAGAGCCTAATGCTTATACAAGAGGCCATTTGAATATCCCATAGGCATCACAAGGAGAGCCGTCTACCCAAGCTTGATTTAAACAACTTTTCCAAGTTCACAGGAGGCTATGGTTCAGATCTGCAACAACATATACAAGCCTTCTATGATTCCTGTGTATGAAAAAACATTGATAATGGATGGTAGAAACTTAAGCTTTTTCCTATAACACTTGTTGGCCAAAAAAAAGTATGGTATAGGTCCCTAAAACCAAAATCAATCTGACATTGGCCAACAATGGTAGAACTCTTCATTGAATGATATCAATCCTATGCCAAAGTGTTAGCCTTAAGGAGACAAATCCAAGAGTGGAAACAAGTGCAACATGAAACCTTGGACATGGCCTTAGAAAGATATTATGCATTGTTAAACAACTGCCCATGCTATGGGTTCTTCAAGGAAAGGCTAATGTACCACATCATAGATGGGCTCCGTAATGAAACAAGGGAAGCCCTAAGGATGTATGCTTGAGGTCAACTATACAAGCTACAAACCCATCAACTCCAAGAGCTTATTAAGTAGATAGAAAAAGAAGAAGGAGAAATGGCTAAATAGGAGAATGTTGAAAACTCTCAATGAGACCAAAATCTCAAGTTAGAAAAGGTCCATAACTGCAAGGAGGTGGAACCATATTTGCCAATACTACAATCATTAGATGAAGTTGAGGCAAAGATCAATAGGATGATGGATTAGATACATAAAAAATATGAAGAATATGCTAACAATATTAGAGGCACAACTATGCAAAATAGAGAAATAGGACAGGACACTACGCAACAATCAGAACAAAGGGTAGAAGATAATAAGAATAAGAACTCAACTGGAAACTTCACCCCAAAGGCCAATGCCCAGTTTTGTCACATTTACATGAGCATTGAGGAGTAATGTTACATCCAGACTTCGTACAGAAATATTAGGTTCAACCACAATGGAAAAAGCCCCAATCATGGGGGAAGCCATCACCAACCTGACCATATCTGTACTGTCTGAAATCGTCGGTCTCCGACTAGAAGAAAACAGAGACCGTGGGATCACCGGGCATGCACAGAAGATCCTACCTTTGCCTGAGGGTGAGTTGGAATGTACGAAGGTAGAGTACCTTGGGTGGTCCGCACACGGATCAGACAAGTATTTCCCCGAACGTATGCCGAAGTGTTATACGCTGGGTTATGAATAAATAGCGTAACGGGCATAAACGAGAGCGTAAACAGCGTAACAAATACGAACAGGGCGTGAATGTAAACGAGCGTAAATAGAACACATGGAAGAAATTAGTGTAAACTGTAAACAATGATATTACAGAATGAAAGTATAGTGCACCGGTCTAACCCAGTTGTGATGGAACACAAGGAGGACGAAAAGCCCTGGTGGATGCAGGGATGACTCGACTGGTTCGCACTGTAGGCGGAGCATAGAGACTGTGTGCCCAGCGTATAGGACTATCCAGCATAAAAGGGTTTTTGGCTCTGGTGCACAGCGTAAGTGTTCTCTGGTCTGCTTTGGTATTTTTTCCAACCGTCCTAGTGCAAGTGGAAAAGTGGGATTTTTATACCGGTTGTTACGCTAGACTCGGGTTGGGAGACACGTGGCGTGTTGAATGGGTGCATAAAGTTTACAAATATACAATATATTACATATGTTGAGCATATACACTGTATCAGGTGGGCGTAGAATCTGGGCGTATACGTTGGATGTGTTGGACGTAGATGCTGTGGACACTAGGCATATACGTTGATGGTTGCCGACTTGCTTCAATTCTTGTTCTTCGGTGCTATTTTCATTCTATCTTTGGAGATTCCATGCCAGGTGTAAACATTTGCTGTACCTGTCGAGCGTACATGTGAAGTGTGTACATCAGCGTGTAAGTTGGATGTCTACGCTGGGCGTATACGCTGTGGACGTCGGGCGTATATGCTGGGCGTATACGCTGGTACTGGATACTTAGTGAAAATTAAGCATTTTGATCACCAAAGTTGCAATGTGTGACACCAAATGTAGCCGTGGTTGTCCGTGGGTCCCAGGGACCTGCTTCCTACTGGAGAAGTACCAAGCTCGGAATTTTGTGGTGTTTCATTGGCCCCTCTTTGTTGACGCTTGGAGGAATCGACCTGAGAAGCGTCGACAAAGAAGTGCAAAACACCACAAGCAACTCGGTAGAGATCTTGTCCATTGCCACTTGACTAGACATCATCGCACCGTGTTCAGTAGTACATGGGATCAAGAAAGTGAGGTTTGTGGCTGGTAGGAAAACGGAGATTGTGGAGATCGATCACCACCCAAGGGGTTGCGCTTGGGAAATGGAATGCTCGGGTGTGCGGCATGCTGGTCCTTGTCAGTAGCTATTGTTTAGCAGACTCGAAATTCAGACATGTGATGTGCATCCTTTGGTGGAACAAGGCTCTTGGTTAGTGTTCAAGAGAACTTGTTGGCAAGACCAAAGCCACAGGAGGAGGTGTTACATTCTTTGGAGGAACAGGGCCCGTGTTTAATGTTTAGGGGGGACCTGTTGGCGGAGAGCCAAAGCCATGCAACTGGATGCTTCTTGACCGTTTTGGACATGAGTACTTGGTTTTGAGACAACTACCTTCCCACCTAGGGCTTATGTGGGAAGTGCCAAGGGTCTTTTTTTTTTGGAGGTTTGCGTTGATCTTGTACTCATGCTCAGGTGCCATGCCGTGTGTTGCAACTGCTTTATCGTGTTACAGTGTGCAATAGTGTGCTCAAATTTTTGAATGTATTCGGTGCATCGGAGGTCGGTAAACAGATAGTGAATATACCAGGAATGGGAATGTACTGGTGAACGGTTTGATTTAGTCTCGCCATGTGTGCTGTGAACATTGTCCCATCTTGCTGCTTGCGATGAGGTGCATTCTTGTGTGAAAACCTCTAGGTGTCATCTTGCAAACACAACTCCAAGGAGACAAGAAAACCATGAGTGAATAATCGAGCTTAGACTTACACAGTGGCAGATGGAACAAAGATGCCGAAAGAGATTTCAAGCACTGTATGTCAATGGCAGCAATGTTGGTAGGATCTCCTGATGGTGGGCAATGCAGTGATGAAACTCAAATGTGGCGGTAGATTGATGAACCAGAGATGAATTTTCCAGTTTATAGTCTTAGCGGACTATCATAGGTTAGTTTTATGTCGTAACCCATTGGACATTGCCTGTTTAGCATTGTGGCGGACGTTACATTACCAGTTTTTAGTCTTAGCGGACTATGAGGAGGCAAGCTAGTTTATAGTCTTAGCGGACTCTGATGGTTGTGACGGTGGTAGTTTACTGTCATGCCGGATGGGTGCTAGTTTATCATCATTGCGGACATTGTGGGTTATCAATTTATTGTCATGATGCCAGGATAGGCTATGGTATTAATTTATAGTCGTGATTCCGGGATGAGCTATGGTATCAGTTTATAGTCGTGATTCCAGGACTCTTACGTACCTGAGCTTGTACTCAAATGTAGAACGGTTTCAGGAACAAGTGATTGGTTGGATTGGCAAATTCGTTTCCTTCCATATTGGCTAGCTTGAATGCTCCGTTGTCAAATGCTTTAATGACCAAGTAAGGCCCTTCCCAGTTGGTTGAGAATTTGTCCGGGTGTTCCCGAACAACTTTAAGCACAAGGTCACCCTCTTTGATAGGGTGCTTGTTGATGTCATGCCGATGTCATTGCCGTTGTTGTTTTTGATACCATTCGATCTGATCGAGGGCACGCACACGTTCTTCCTCCACCAAGTCAAGATCAACGATGCATAGATCATTGTTTTGCAGGAACCCCAAAAGTGTTATCCTTAGTGATGGTACCTGTAATTCCAAAGGTAAAACAGCTTCTGAACCATAAACAAGACTGTATGGCGTTTTACCTGTTGAAGTTCAGTGCGTAGTATGGTATGCCCACAATGCATATGTCAATTGCTCGTGCCATTTTCTTTTGCTCTGGGTAAGCATTCTCTTAAGTATTGTAATAATCGTCTTATTTGTTGCTTCCGCTTGTCCATTGCTCTGGGGATAGTAAGGGGATGAAAATAAGTGTTTGATCCCTAAATTTTCACAAAAGGTTTTGGTCTCGGCACTGCTAAATTGTGGCCCGTTGTCAGTGATGATTGTCATGGGAATGCCAAAGCAGTTACAATGTTTTCGAGAATGAAATTGCATACATGTTTGGATGTAGTTTTTCGAAGGGGAGTAGCTTCTACCCACTTCGTGAATTATTCTGTTGTGGTTATAATGAAACTATGGCCCGTGGAAGATGAGGGTGTTATCAGGCCGATAAGGTCCAATCCCCACTTTTGAAAGGGCCATGTGATTTGCGCTATATGCAACTCATTTGGTGGGACATGTATCAAATTGCTATGTTTTTGACAAGTACTACATGTTTTAACTTTGGAGAGACAATCGTATTCCATGTGTGGCCAATAATAGCCTAAGCGTATGATCTTTGTTGCCATGGCTTTTGGTGCTATGTGTCCTCCGCATAGTCCATTGTGTACTTGTTCAACAATGGTTTGGGCATCGATACTATTGACGCATGTTAGCAATATGCCTTCATAGGATCGACGACACAGTGTGTCCCCTATCAGGGTAAATTGCTTAGAACGTTTCTGCACTGCATCTTTCTGTGCATTTGTTAGATGTCATGGTGTTTTGCTACGTAAAAGATATTCTTTTATGTCATCGTACCATTCTACCGCGTGTGTTGAACTAACAGATGCAATCGGCAACATGTCAAGGGTGTCAGTGATTGGTTTAGCACAACTGGTTATGGAGCTTGGCAATGTGTGGAACATGTTTGGCGATATGTTTAACGCTAACATGGCTAACGCGTCTGCGATGGTGTTATCATTTCTAGAGACGTGTTGCACATTGATGATTTCGAATCGCCTCATTAGGTGCTTTGCCAAGTCACATTATGGTTGTAAATGTTGGGCTTTGCATGTATAGACGTCCATGACTTGGTTTATGACCAGTTGCGAGTCTCCTTTGACTACAAGGTGTGTGATGTTTAAAGCCAAAGCTGCCATGAGACCTCTAAGGAGACCTTCGTACTCTGCTATGTTGTTGGTATAGTGGAAGTTGAAACAATAGGCCCAGGGTCGGATCTCCCTGGAGGGATAGGTGATGACAGCGGCTGCACTTCCTCCTCGAGAGGTGGATGCTCCATCAAAGTTTAAAATAGCATCGTAGTCGTTAGGTACTATGTCTATGGCGCTTATATTCTCATCTGGGAACTCTGGGTCTATAGTTGCTTGGTCGTGTGTTGGTGATGTTTCCATTTGATTTGCTATGGCTTGACCCTTAACTAATAATTGCGCCACGTAGTACAGGTCAAACTCGGCTATCATGGCTTTCCACCGGGCTATTCGACTTGTTTTGTAAATGTTCCCTATTATGGCTCTTAATACATTGTCCTTGCAAATTATGTAAACTTGGTTACGGAAGAGGTAATGTCACCATTTTCTTAAAGAAAAGACCAAAGCTAAACATGACTTCTCCATGTCGTTGTACTTTTTCTCGTGGGCAACTAATGCATGGCTCAAGTAATATACAGGGACTTCGGTTCTGTCATCTCGTTTCTGGCAAAGCATAGACGCGATGGACGAATCCAAAGTAGCGAGGTAGATGTAGAATGGTTTATCGTTTTGAGGTGGATAAACCATAGGTAACCAGGCAAGTGTCATTCTAATGTCATCGAATGCTTGTTGACACTGTGGAGTCCATTCAAAATGGACGTTTTTGCGTAACAAGTCGTTCATAGGTTTTAGTTTATCCGTTAGTTTTTCTATGAAGCGCCTGATAAACTACAATCTACCTTGTAGACCTTGAAGTTCGGTAAGATTACCTGGTGGTTTCAAGTTTGTTATGGCCTTAACCTTATCGGGGTCCACTCGTATCCCTATTTCTGATGCTATAAATTTAAGCATTTTTCCTGTTTTGACGCCGAAGACACATTTTTTCAGGTTGAGTCTCAATTCGTACTTCAAACAACGTTTTAATACTAAGTCGAGATCTTGTACATGTTGTTCCTCTATTTTTGACTTAACCACGATGTCATCCACATAGTCGTTGAGTGAGTGTAATATATAATCGCTAAAGCTAAATGTCATCGCTCTTTGATATGTGGCCCCGACGTTCTTGAGACCAAAGGGCATCATTGTGTAACAAAAGGTTCCCCATGGTGTCATAAAGGTTGTCCGAAGCTGATGCTCCGGGTTGATTCGTATTTGATTGTATCCCGAGAAGTCGTCCATAAAAGATAATAGTGCATGCCTAGCAGTGGAGTCAACAAGTTGATCAATGCTGGGTAAAGGAAAGTCATCCTTTATGGTTGCGACATTCAAATCCCGGAAGTCAATGCATAAGCGAATGCTTCCGTTCTTCTTCGGAACAATGACCATGTTAGACACCCATCGGGTTTAACCTTTCATGCTTTTTGTTTTACCGGTCTCAACTTCGGGTCAAGGATAATATTGTGTTGGACAATTCGGGGATCTAGTCCGGGCATGTCTGTGCAGGACCAAGTGAATGCTTTCATATTTTCCCTAAGCATGTTCTCAATGTTTTTGGCTAATCGTGGTTGTAATAAGGTGCTTAATTTTAAAATTTTAGTTTCCCCATCGGGCATGACGATGGGAGTTTCAGCCAACGGGTCTTCAGTGATGTTCTCGGCCTCTATGTTAAGGAATTTTGTCATGCCTTCATAATCGTCTATTATTTGCTGTGTTGAGGCTATGACTGCATCGTTCGTTGGTGAACTTAAGTTAATGAGGTTTATGTTAATGTATTTTGTAATTTTGCCGTATGGTCCGTCAATGATTAATGGTGCGATTAAATGCTGGCAGTCCATTGAGCTTGCTCCTACCAAAAAATAGAGAGCTGAATAAGCAAAGGGGTATCGTTCTATGTTTTTTTCTTGGTGATTTTAAACTATGTGTACATGCATAATGGTGGATTACCGTCACGCTGGGACGCATGGCAGTTTAAGGCCATACCGGGCCGTAGGCGGCAGTTTAACGCCTTACCGGGCGTTAAGTGGTAGTTTAACGCCTTACCGGGCGTTAACATCTAGAATGGGGTCCATGGGGGAACCAGGATGTAGTAATTTCTATTTTCTATATTTTTTTATTATTTTTCCTAGGCAAATTTTAGCTAAAAATGAGCAAAAAGGCACAAAATGGCAAAAAGGGAGCAACGGCGGCATAAGCGGCGGCGGCGGCGTCAGCGGAGTGCTATAAAAAAAAGGGGGGGTTTCATTTGTTTCTTACTTTGAATCGTGAGCGTAAGCGACAGAGCATAAACTGTTAAAGCGTAAGCGTAAACTGTCGCACCTTGGCATAAGCGTAAACTTGCTCGTAATCGTAGACGCCGAAGAGTAACCCTTAGCATAGACGCCCGACACTAAACCCCAGTTTAGACGCGGAGTGTAGAATTTTCAGGTGCCAGCGTAAAGGAGGCCGAGATGGGCAAAGGAAAAGAAGTGGAAGGCTAGGGGAGGAAGGGTCCTGACTTGACCTTTGCGGAGGAGACTGAAGCCATGCTGCAGTGCCTGCCTCGGCCAAGGATCCCGTCATGGCCTGTGACATCCCATAGGTAGGCTCTGATCCCTACCTCTGTGATTATTTCTTTGCTTCTCTTTTTCAGTGTAGACAGTTTCGGCGTATATGCTAAGCGTAGGGGGGTTTTCAGCGTATACGTCGAGCGTAACTTCATAGCGTAAAGTCGATTTAGCATAGACTGTCAGGGCATAATCAGTTTTATCAGCGTAAGCAATTTTCTTGCACTATTATGTCAATGTAAGCCACGGCGTCATGAGTTCTCTATGTGCGAAGTTTTGTCAGCGTGATTTTTTTGTTCTATTAGCGTAAATTTTGTTTACTATGACGGCGTATACGCTGAGGGTTTGTTCAGCATATATGCTGTACGTGTGCAGTTGTCTTTACAGCGTAGACTTGTTTTTCATGTTTCTGGCGTAGAGTGTTTACGCTGAAAGCGAACTTGGGCGTATACGCTGAGGGTTTCTTCGACGTATACGCTGAGTGTAAAAAAGTTCATTGTCGGCGTATACGCTAAGTTAAGCAGCATATTACACTAAGTGTAAACAATTTCGCCGGCGTATACGCTGAGTGTAAACAGTTAGTAAATTTTTAGGTTTTAAGTGTCGATTCATGATGTAAACCCTCGCTTTTCGGGCTGTTTTGAAGCATGGCTAATTTATCGTGGCGTCTTGATTGCTTGCAGGGACAGTAAGCGCTTTCTCCTCGTTGTTGAGCTTGTCGGGGTGTTAACATGGGTTGGCCCTGTTGAGGCTGATGAGCCTCCCCCAGATTTAACCGTGGATAACAACGGGGTTTGGTTTAGGGAGGGTGCATGTGGATTTCTGGCCTTCATGTTAGACAATTTCGAGGTGGCCATCTGGTCGAACTTTAGCGAAGTGGTTGCAAGGAGCGTGCTTGAGGCAATGCTGCCGGGAGCTGCAAAGGGTGTCATGGTCTTCATAGAAGACATTGACGAGGGGCCACTTGTTAACGAGGATGGTTCTACCCATGGGCCCAGATCAACATGCCCATTAACACGCGTGTGGGAACTATTGCCACGAGGGTTAGACTACCTCAACAATACTCTGTTCATAGCTGCCCGCGCGCACACATTGTTCCAGAATCCTCCCAGCATAGTGTACCGAGTGGACAGGTAGGCCTATTTAAGTTTATTATTTTCTTTTGTCGTTTGGTGTTAGTTTCTTGTTTTGACATTTGTTTGTTTATAGGCCGAAGGCCAACCCGGACGAGACATACGCTGAGGATGAAGGACTAGCTCTTGCTCGCACTACCCTAGAGGCATTCATGATGGGCCCCACCCTTTGTGGAATCGTACTGGATCAAACGAAGGGAGCGATCGTCCATTTTCACAAGCAATTCTCCAGAGCGTTCGCGATGTGCAAAGCTCGTGGGTGGCTTCATGAAGACTAGTCGGACAAAGGGCCAATCTTCCCTCGTGACTCTGGCAGCACATCTAAATCCACCACTAACGGTAAATGATAACATTTCTAGATATGTTAGTGAGTTTGTCCAAATGTTTGGAGTTACACTGATATGACCACTTTAAATTGCTTTTATAGTTCATGCACCTCCTGGTGGGGATCCGGTGACGACTGGACGAACTGAGACTACCTTGTCGATGAAGTTTAGGGAGGTGACTAAGGCTCAAAATTGGTTGCGTAGACAAGCTCCACCATCCATCGTTCGTTGCCTGGATAATGCCAGCCTCATGGAGCTCTTTATGACCCCGAGTCCTGACGTATCCATAGGGGAGATGATTGGGATCGTGGATTCTTTTAATGAGTCTGTCTC
>MNCI01007809.1:217911-228727 GCA_015680685.1 Gnetum montanum
CAAGGGTGCCAAGGGATTCCCGATGCAGGGAAAAGCAAAAGTTGTGGAAGTGAACGAATTATATCCCCTATTTAGGGCACGGGTATTCCCTAAAACCCTTTCCCAGGTGAAGTGTCTTGGGGTTGACGCTGTTCGTGTCATGCAAACTATCTTGGAAATGAGCATGCGATATAACTGGGCATAATTTTTGTTGTCAGGCATGCACAAGGAGATAGTGCGGTTGCGTTCGAATGTCGAGGCGCAATCCCACTTCACCTTTGCGTTCTTCGTTGGTTATCTTCGTCATTTTGTCAAGTTCCTAGTCATCTGTGCAGACAACAAGTTTGTTCTGTGGGATCGGGGTCAGCTATCCTGCCCGTGGATCAATCACTTGTTTGAGACAGCAAAATCCCAAGATGCACCTGAAGGCATTGATGAATTTGTTCCTATTACTACAGGGGGATCATCTAATGCTTCAATCCACACACGTGATAGTTTGGGATTGGAGCCAGATGACGTATCCTACACTGCTAGAAGGGCAGAACGGGTCATCAAGGAGACCGTTGGCCAAGCCAAGTCAAAGGTAAAAAGGCCTGAACGTATGACTGAGGAAGTCTCCGATGTGAACCCGCCACGCGTGAAGCGCATACGCTTCAAGATACCTGGTAAGCGGACCTCGCCCGCTTATTGCTTGATCATTTTCGTTTTGTTTATAACTTTTACTTCAATCGCTTATGTGTCATTGATATTTTTGGCTTAATTTTTTAAAAAAGTGAGGAAGCAGGCTTTAGAGACTATCACCGAGGAGGAGGAGACCAACACGGAGAAGAATAACGAGGAGGAACATACGGAGAAGAACCAGGGCGGAGGAACGAAGGAGTTAAAGGAAAATACCACTAAAATCGCATCGTTGGACGATCAGGACGCTGTCAACCAAATGTTCAGTAGCTTCCTTAAGGGAAATCTGGACTTGGGTGACCCCCAGAGGGTGACAAGGATCATGGTACGTTTTCCTCTTTATTTTGTTTTGAATTTCTTGACCAATTGTCATTCCTATGGTATTTTATTTTTGTGTTTTTATCTTGTTCAGATGAAGGCAGTGAGACCAGGATGGTGCGGCTGGACATACTCATGAAAACGTTTCCGCCTGAGAGGACCGTGGAGGTTAGTTTATCCCGTACCCGTGAGCCATTTACTTGGTCTGAAATGTCAAGAAAAATGGATTTTGTGGCTGGAATCATGGAGGAAGTTGTTGAACGGATCCAGGAAGCCCACCCAGATATAGGTATAAATCATTTAGAGGTTTGGAATTTCACATCTTGTTTATATTGTCCTAACATTTGTATTTTCCACGTGGGTAGGCGCTAAATTGAGATGGGATCCCTCTGAAAGCATTAGCATAGAAAGTTTAACCACACTTTCCCCAGAAGTGGAACAGGTGCCAAGGCCTATTTACGATGGAGTTGCAAAAGGCCTTGTGCACAATGCTAAGTCGTTATGGACATGTAGGCATTACATTGAGCAGTTGTGGCTATAGATTCAAGCAAAAGAAAAGGAAGTCTCTAAATTGTCAGTAGAACGTGACAATCTGAAGGCTCGGTACGAGTTCGCCACTGCCAAACTAAGCGAAGATCGCTCCTGGCGAACATCCGAGGTTACATACACCAAATATTGGAATCTACTGAATCGTCATGTGTCACTGACTCAGAGAATGGCAGAGCGCAAAGCCCAAATTGATCTCCTGAACCTTAAATGTTAGGATTGGAAAGCCTTCGCGTCCAAGGTTCATAAGTGGGGTTAGGATGAGAAAAATCACAAACATTACTACAAGAAGTCGTTAAAAGAGGTGTCTATTGAAAAGCGCCAACTAGAGATGTTTGTGGAGGGTTTGGATTTGCGTTCTGCCTTCGATACTCTTGCTCAAAATACAACTATGGAAATGGAGTCGCCTACAAGGGTGATCACAACTGCTTCTGGGGAAGTGTCGGTGGGCGAGTTCCCTCTAAAACATCCTACCTGGTCGGCTGTCGACAAAGGAAAGACTTTGGCAGATGTTGACTTAGGCCTTGATGGGACAGATTGGGCCAGCATTTCAAAAGAAGAAATCTCTTGTCAGCTGGAATTCGGCTTAGGGGGATCTCCTATGGTAAGCGTTTTGTCCTTAAATTTATTGAATAATGTTTAAAATTTTGACATTCGCTTATTCTTATGTTGGTTGTTTCTTTTTGGTATTTTCAGGATGAAGGTGGCGATGATGCCCAAGAAGCTGGCCCCAGTGGAGCAGGGGCCCCTGATGCCGGTGAATTTAAAGGGGACGACCCTCCCGTTTAGCATTTTAATTTCTAAGTTTTTGTTGTTTTTTTGAATCAGACTTATACGGGAATTGTAACTTGAAAATTTTGAGATGGACGGAAACAATTGACACTTGTAATTGTACAACATTGCATGTAAAATTTTTTTTTTTGATTTTGAATTTAATTGTAAACACGACATGGCAATGTAAAATGTTTTGGCTTGTTTTTTCTTTGTTTTAAATGTAATGCAGAGATGTAATCGTAAATGCTAAACAAAAAGGAAAACGAAGTATGCACGCATGAACTAGTTTAAGGCCATTTCGGGCCCTAGTCGTAAACGAGGGATATTTCGAATGATGCAGGCAGATTTTTCTGTTGATCGATCATTGCTGATCGTGTCTTTGCGGACATGATAGTTTAGTGTCATCTCAAATAGGGAGTGTAGTTTAATAATAATTTTTTTTTGTTTTTCAATTTATCATAGTTTAGCGTCATTTTTGACGAGTCGTAGTTTAACGTCGTTTCGAACATGTTATAGTTTAATGTCGTTTCGGACTAGGCGTGTTGATATTATTGTAATAGTTTTTAAATTTTCTTCCATTTAATGTTAGGTGATGTGTTAACGGGTATGATTCTGTATTCAGCGTCCCCTTCGCTGATCACATTGAATGGTAATTCAGCCCAAGGGAGGTCTGGAGGAGTGGTTCCTGTGTTAATGATTTCAGATGTTTCGGTAGTTGGCATGGTTTCTGTGCGAGTTTCCACTTGAGAAGTCGTATGTATAGTGTCAGACGCAGGCATTTCTATTTTAGATGGGTCTTGTTCCATGTTTAAAGGCTCATTGTTTACCAGTTGTTGCGCATTTTCATCGTTTCATTTAGGCTCTTCAAGCTTGACCTCTGAGCCTTGGTCCATGTCTACGTGTGAGGAGATGATAGGCGTAGCAGTCCTCTTGTGTATGATGATTTCACCACCTTCATAAGGTAGGTGGATCTCTTGGTGTATAGGGGAGGAGGCCGCTTTTAGTTGGGCCAACTAGGATCTCCCTAATATTAAGTTGAATCCTAGCATTTCGTCAACCACCAGGAAATCAGTGGACATGGGGAATTGATCCCCTGCTATGAAGTCTAAGGTCACTATCCCTTTGACCATTATGCGTGACCCGCTGAATGATTTTAAACATGTGGTTGCAGTTGGTTTGATTAATTCAGTAAGCCCTAGTTGTTCAATGATGGGGTATGGTATTATGTTTGTGGCAGCTCCATCGTCTACGTGGACGCTGTGTATCTTGAATTGGTTTATGCATATTGTTATGAACATGGGGGCTGTTGTTATTTCCCCTATTTTCTTGTCCACCTTAATGTTGTCATCATGGAAGCTCAAGGGTTTAGGAGTGGTCTCGTGAGACGAGTACATTATCGCATGAATGGTGGGTTGGTTCGGGGGCAAGTCCTCACTTACCGAGATCGACGTTAACATGCGTACTAGAGCTTCTCGATGTGTTTGGGATGTTAGCACCAAGTCATACAAGCTCAGTGAAGTATTATTTTGCTTCAATGCTTGGGTGACTTGTGTCAGAGCTGTTGCCAAGTCTCTACTGTTGGGGGTATTTGCGTCAACGGTAACTGGGTCCATTGGGCCCAACAGTTTTATTTCATGTTTCAGTGATTTGTCACGTTTACCCGGCGTTGTTGTTTTAGATGATTCATGGTTTTTCGACGGTTCACCCTCGTTGCCTACGTTTAGCTAGTTGTTAGGTGGCGTCATGGGTATGGCGTTAAGCGGAGTGGGCTTAGGTGGCCCCATGGCTAGTCATTGGCGTTCCTTCTCCATACGTTCACGTGTAAGCCTGTTTGCTAGGCGTTCTCGTGTGTGGCGTGGAGGTGGGACTGGTCTTGGAGCATTGGGCTGCCCTGGGATTCTTACGACATATGGAGGCAGGCGAGGTGGTGGTTGGACAATTAGGTGTGGTTGAGTGGAAGGCTGGCCAGGTACCCTAATGACGTATGGGCTGGGTTTGCCTTGCATTTGTGAGGTGGGGGCTTGGTAATCATTAGGATTTTTGGGTATCCTAACGACATATGGGCTTGGTTTCGGCGGAGGTTGGACCTCTGCCGTTGCAACTACTGGTGGTACTCGGACTATGAAAGGGGCAGGCTGAGTAGAAGGGGTTGATGCATTTGAGGGAATGACGGGAGGGACACACACCACGTATGGTTTATCGTGTGTCATGGTGTTAGGTGTGGGTACGGTCGAGGGTACTCGGACGACATATGGCTGCTAGGGGGCATGTGGTGGTTGAGGCGTGGGCATGGACACAGTGGGAGGAATCTAAACTACGAACGGCCTATTAGGTGTTTCCTGTTTATATTAGGGATAGACAGTGTTAATGTTGGGTGTATCAGAATTATCATCAAGGTAGATTGTATTGATGACATATGGCACCTCTTTGGTGTTCAGGGGGTCTTTGTACACCCCCATAGCTTGATTCTATGGTTGGACCGGGTTGGCCTCATCAAAAGTGATTTGGCCTTCATCGATCATCCGCTGAATATCCTGCTTCAAGGTAAAACAGTAATCCGTACCGTGCCCATTTCGTTGATGGTAGTCGCAAAAGTGATCCATTCTAAAGCCTTTGGGTATGGGAGGCTCATCCGGCGTTGCTAAGTTTGGGTTCTGAACGAGTTGACAGAATCGGTCATGTCTCTGGATGGCCACGGGGGATAACTATTTATATTTCATCAACCCAACCTTCAGGAGTTGATCAAAGAGCTAGGAGGGCCTCATTGGCAAAGGCGTATATTGAGAGGATTCTTTCCTCTCGAAGTTTTGCATACGATTCATTGTTGGGTTTTGCGATGATGATGATTCTGGCGCGGTTGTGGGAATTGGTTTATTGTAGTTAGTAGGGGCTACAGGAAATTTATTTTGGTGTGTCATGTTCTCTTGTGGCGTGCCTTCTATTGTTGCTATGGTTGTCTTAGCCTTCTCTTTATCTTTTTTAGTGTGTTGATTTTTGAAGGCTAAGTATGCAGGGTCATGGCTGTTTTGGGCCGCTTCTTCTATATTCTTGATTTGTACAAAAGCCTAGTTAAGATTACGTGCATTAAGGTAATACAGCTTGGATTTAAAGAAATCATTAACAGCTCCCTTCAGGATTGTGAGCAAGTATGTCTAGGAGATCAGCTCATGCAACTCGTTGAGGGTGGTGCTCCACCTTTGAATAAATTTCTGTACAGGTTCAAGCGGTGCTTGCTTGACCTGTATGAGGCTGTCCAGTGTGGCCTTGGGTTTCAAGTTGTACTTGAACCTGGTCACAAATTGGTGTAATAAGTCTTCCAAGGAGAAGATGGAATTCCTTGGCAGAGCCCGATACCAATCAAGTGCTCTCCCCGCGAGGGACATGGGGAACACTTGGAGAATGGCATGGGGCCATGCCTGGAGTAGTGCACATTCTAACCTAAATGTTATTAAGTGTGTGTTGGGGTCTATCTCCCCATTGTATTTGGTTAGTGTTGGTAAGGAGATGCCTTTGGGTAAGGTTAAGGGTGGGACAAAAGAGCTGTTGGGGTCATCTTGGTAGAAGTCCACTACCTTCAAGTCCCCATCAGCAGCTGTTTTGAGGCGTTTTACCTCGTCAGTTAATTCTTGCATCATTTTCTTGGCATCTGCCCAGTCTTGAGCACTCGGTGACAAGGCAACTTGTGGTTGTGGTATATTGTACAGGTTAGACTGTTGGATGGTGGGTTGAAAAGCCGAAAGCTACGCGGTCGACGGTTGTGTTTGTGGAAGGTGAACAGCATGTGGCGCTAAGGATGATACATTATATATGGGGGGTTGTTGCTGCTGAGGTTGTGGTCGTATTTGGGAAATGTTAACATGTGGAAATGTGTGAGATGGCACATTGTGGTGAGAGGGTTAGTGTGACGGCACACCCATCACTGGCCATTGCCCAGCCATGTTGTGTGTAGGGACCCCTTGTTGGGTTACGGTGGTTGAGGGGGCTGTGTACGTTTGGATGTGAGGGATGTAGTGGGCAGACATGGAGGTTGGTATTATGTGTGGCATCCCTATCACTCGAGGTGGGAATGTCACTCCCATGCCATCGTGAGGGGCGGTGCTTGTGAGGACGAGCTTGCAGCTGCAGCGGGGATGATTGCGAGAGGGAAGGGGTTAGGTTGGGGGTCACTCGGGGGAGGAATATGCACTAGTGCTGATGTTTCTGGTGGTGGTGCTTGGGCTCGGGTGAACCTGAGATGCTGGAGGGGCATGATTTCCCCTGTATCGGGATGAAAAATGGGGTTAATGTGTGCTTGCAGGCTCAGAGTATGGTAAGAATCCTCTTGTTCAGTTTGAGCAGCAAATTCGTCCTCTTCCTCTAGTTGGGGCTCTAGCGCAAGCGGATCCAATGAGTGGCTCCTTTGTAGGAGGAGCCGTGTGATGAGCTCCGAATACTACTCCGAAACAGGGATTACGTCATACGGGGAAGGGATGAACTCATGTCCCCCCCTGTAAAAGAGTTCGAACTGCCTCTTTACCTCCATTTCGGATCGGTCTACAGCCAGGCCAGCTTGTATCTTAATACATATGAAATTATACTAATCCTGGGTTATAATGTTAGAGGCTGGATCTCTCCCTTGCAACCTTAGGGACCGGCGGGGCCCCGCTATGGGTTGTACTCCCGGGTGTTGCGCGACAGGCTGTTGGACAGCCATGGTGCCCATGACGTCAGTTACTTGAGCAGTTGCAGCAGTGGTGTTTACAGGGTTCATGATGACCTGTTGATGATATGACACGAGGTAGAGGAGCGAAATTAGTGTACTTAGTACAGCGTAAACTGAGTGGCAAAGTGCAGCGTATATGCTTCAATGTTTAGCGTATAACGTCAACGTAGACAGCGTATACAGCATAATAAGTGCAGCGTATACAGCTTCGGGGTGCAGCGTAAAATAGGATGGAGCGTAAAACAGTGTAAAACAAGGCACAACGTAAAACAAAGTACAGCGTAAAACAAGACACAGCATAGAGAATGCAGCGTAAACACTGAACAGCGTAGATGCTGGACAGTTTGCAGGCTGAGTTTTCAGACCAGGCTGCGTAGACGCTGGGAGGGTTTCAGCAAGAAGTGACATGTGGTCGGCAACATATATGCTCAACAGTGTAAACGCTGGGAAGTTTGTGAGTAAGGTTTTTAGGAGGCCCTCCTTCTAGCGCCAATTTTTGTACTGTCCGAAATCGTCGGTCTCCGGCTGGAAGAAAACAGAGACCGTGGCATCACTGGGCATGCACAGGAGACCCTACCTTCACCTAAGGGTGAGCTGGAATGTGCAAAGGTAGAGTACCTTGGGTGGTCCGCACGTGGATTAGACAAGGATTTCCCCGAACGTATGCCGAAGTGCTATACGCTAAGTTATGTGTAAACGACATAACGGGCGTAAATGAGAGCGTAAACAGTGTAACAGATGCGAACAGGGCATGAATGTAAAGGAGTGTAAATAGAACACATGGAAGAAATTAGCGTAAACTATAAACAATGATATTACAGAATGAAAGTACAGTGCACCGGTCTAACGCAGTTGTGATGGAACACAAGGCGGACGAAAAGCCCCGGTGGATGCAGGGCTGACTCAGCTAGTTCGCACTGTAGGAAGAGCGTAGAGACTGTGTGCCCAGTGTACAGAACTTTCCAGCGTAAAATGGTTTTTGGCTCTGGTGCGTAGCGTAAGTGTTCTCTGGTCTGCTCTGGGATTTTTGCCAACCGTCCTGGTGCAAGTGGAAAAGTGGGGTTTTTATACCGGTTGTTACGCTAGACTCGGGTTGGGAGACACGTGGCACGTTGACCGGGTGCATAAAGTTTACAAATATACAATATATTACATGTGTTGAGCGTATACGCTGAGTGTATACGCTGAAGGTGGGCGTAGACTCTGGGCGTATACGCTGGATGTGCTGGACGTAGATGCTGTGGACGCTGGGCGTATACACTGATGGTTGCCAACTTGCTTCAATTCTTGCTCTTCAGTGCTATTTTCATTCTGTCTTTGGAGATTCCATGCCGGGCATAAACATTTTCATACCTACCGAGCGTACATGTGAAGTGTGTACGTCGGCGTGTAAGTTGGATGTCTACGCTGGGCGTATACGCTGTGGATGTCGAGCGTATACGCTGTGGATGTTGGGCGTATACGCTGGGCGTATATGCTGGTACTAGATACTTAGTGAAAATTAAGCATTTTGATCCCCAAAGTTGCAATGTGTGACACCAAATGTAGCCATGGTTGTTCGTGGGTCCCAGGGACCTGCTTCCTACTGGAGAAGTACCAAGCTCGAAATTTTGTGGTGTTTCAATATCCTTTGTATGTCCCAACACCAAATGCTTACTATGTTCAACATCCTATTTCTCCAACCAGATCATCATCCTCTACTTCACCTCATTGTTATCATTCTCCAAAATACTATCCACTCATACCCTTGTTGCCAAGGTTGCCACCTCATGTACCTTACACTTTTCCTCAACAACAATATTCTCATCCTTCACCTCCTTCTACATCGCCACCAGTTGTTCCTAAAGGATTTGCAACATAGCATCAACTCATGAACATTACTTTTGCTACTATGGACAATAGCAATGGAAACCCACCACACCAAAGGCATCCCTTCTTTAGACATGATCGTCAAAAGGGATACCTGAGTTCCAAAACCATTGCATCCTCCAACCCGCACAAGTCCAATACTATGGTGCATCTTCCTCTTCGAACCCAATACCACATGTTACCTTATCAAGGCCACCAATCAATACTCCAACAACCATGTGGCCCAGTGAATCTAGCCATGAAGGGAGACATATTGATCCTTGCATACCATCTTATGGTCATGGGTGCCATAGTGAGTCAACTCCTTATCACATGACCACATCTTATAATCTACCCCACTATGCCTACTACAATCAAGTGTGTGAACCCCAATTTGGGTATATCCCTACCACCACCTCGAAAGACACCCAGTGGTTTGGATATGACCAGACTCTAATGTTTCCAAAATGCTTGGATACAAATCTTCCATTTATTAATTCTAGCCATGCTCAACCATTTAGTTATGGGGGGTATCCCTCATTCTAACAATATTAGAATTAATAAATGTTTTCATTTTCTTTAATTTTACAATTTTTTATTTTTCAGTTTTTCATCTTTCAATTTATTTATTTTTTCTCTTTTTATCTTTTTATGAGTAATATCATCTACAAATAAAACACTCATGTGACTCATTGGTTGAGGTGTTGTTCTATGCTATCAAGTCTTAGGTGACTAATTACTTGAACAACGAGCCCACAACATCCACCTACCTGTTCCATTAATAAGAGGTTCTACTCTAGGTATGATGATATTCTTAACATCATAAAAACTTAAAAAAGTAATTTTGTGCTCATTGTATCCAGAGCAAAGAAGGATGGACTAAGTAGGAATGGCCAAGGTGTGACATCAAGGGGACTTATGGATTCTCTTTGGTGACATCTGTAGGAGTATCACGTAGCTTGGTTCTACTAAGATCCTTGTAGATCTAATGAAAAATAGGAGTAAGAGTAATCAAAAGGCACTCAATCAAGGAAGCTCAATGCTATTCTAGGAGGTCCCACTAGAAAGACAAGCACCCATGCCTGAAGGTAGGTAGCTTCTCTAGATTAAGCATTCAAAAAAAGAGAGAGAGAAAGCAAGAAGAGTGTGCCAAATTGGCCACATAAAAAAAACACATGTGTGTCGCAAAGAAACATCACTCCTCCCTTGAACAAAATGCCAAGTGATCATACACCTTGCTATCATGATGCTCTTATGGTTGTCCATCATTGAACGAAGCAATGTGATGTCATTGATTAGAGGAATGGACTTGGTCCTAATTTTTCAGTGAAGGGTTAATGACACATTAATCATGCCTTACACTAAGGATTCATTATGTCCTAGGCTAGTTACCTCATGTCCCACTCTCTGCAATCCCTTCTACAATTTGCCTCATCTTCCTATGCATGTAATTGGGACTCATGACTTGTGTAGCTTTGAATTTATACCTCATCATGGTGGTATTTATGTGTGTATATTTTGTAAAATTGATGTAGACTACATTTAACCCTTCTAGTGCCTATGGACATTTTAAGGTATGGTTATGCAAGGGAATTATAGGTTGGAACTTGCTTTGGGGAGGACCCACTTGCGTGACTTTTGTAATTTGCACTCATCACACATTACCCTCACATCATTTTACACCCTCTAAGCATTGCATTACCACTATTCTTCTTTCCCTTATCATCCTTCTGGTTCAAACGTTCCTATGTGCAAACACATGTCCTTTTTCCTCATACTCTTCATGACTTTCATTTCCATATTTTACACCATTATCCTTTTTGTGCCTTCAGGCCTAATTAATATTACCTTGGACCGTTTCCATCGACTTCCAGTCCTTCATTTTTGAGTTTATAATTTTGGAAATTTATCAATTTTATTAAATACCCTACTCTAAATAGGTTGTAATATCAAGTCATGTGAAACTATAAA